>JAHTLZ010003468.1:13820471-13843617 GCA_023846285.1 Phrynocephalus versicolor | reverse complement strand
AAATAAATAAATAAATAAATAAATAAATAAATAAATAAATAAATAAACGTCTATGGGGCTTCTTTCTGGGGAAGAGGGTTCTCACGCTTGTACTGACAGTCTCTCTCTCTGTCTCTCTCCTCAATCTCTTTCATGCACATGAATACATGGCAAACAGCAGAATACTCCTTTTTCTTCCCTCCCTATATGCGCAACACATTGGACCCTCCTATAACAAACGGTTTGTATAACACAAAATCTGTGCAACATAAAAAATTCCAGAGATAGGGGAAATTTGCTTAACAGAATCGCCTATGGGGCGAATCCCTACAACATAAAAATGCTCGCGATTAGGGATTACTCAATGCGTTCCTATGGGAACTTTGTATAAAGGAAATTTTGCTTAACAGAGTTTCATTTGGAATGAATTAATTCCTTTATCCAAGGCACCACTGTAATTCTCTAAGGATATAGTTTTCCAGGGTTATCCTCAGCCTGGGTGAGAGCAGGATTTTCTACTGGACCAACCCAAACGCCCATTGGGTGATGATAGTGATGACCCGTGTCGGAGACTTACTACTCCTTAGTAAGCAAGGAAAGGGATGGCGTGTTGTAGTTTGAACGGAAAAGAAGAGGTCGAAGCACAGCATTTGTAGGGATGGAACGGCCCAGGTCCCCTTCTCTTCACGGACAAGGAGAGAGCCAGGGAAGCTCCTACGCCTGACGCGCCTGACACGCGTGGGTGGAAGGCGCAGGCAGTTCTTTCGTCCGGGGGTCTCTTTCCCTTCTCTGTGTTGCAATGGGGTGACGCAAGTGGGTCTGAAGGCAGGGAAGCGCGCCTTGGCTTTCCTTGACCCACAACTGTAGGCAGGAGTCGCGAGGGGAAACTTTGGCTGAGTTTTGGCACCAAATTTGGAGAGTAATGGGACATTTATTTGTCCACCACACCTTATAATTCAGGAGGGGAAATTGCTACACATTTAATTACACGTGGTAATTAATTACACCTGGTAATTAAATGCATCTTCTTAAGAGAAGGGCTTAAGAAAGCATGCATCTTCTTAAGAGAAGGCCTGGGTGTCTGTCCCTCGGTCTGTCTGTCACTGTGTCCATTGAGCGCTTGAGATCAAGTAAGTTAAAACTGAGGAAGGTATGGCCATTCATTACCTCTAATTGCTACTATGCTGGGTGGCTCGACGCCTCTATTTCTAAAAAGCGTTTCCCTTTTGATACGCCAAAGCGGTCGTCGTTTTATGACACCCCGTCCTCTAAAAAATCTATCATCCTGGCGAGAATCTCAGAAAGATTATCAACACAAACAGATAAGAAATGTACTAGGAGACCACGGAAGTGAGAGAGAAATCAAAGCGGTTGCTTTCAGCATGAGGTGGCGGCAGCGGCGGCGGCGGGTTCCTGGTGGGTATTAGGGAAATGGAAGTCGGATTGTGTTCATTTGTTGGCTTGATGGTTTTATCAGGCAATGCTGCCGAATTAGAATCAGCATGTTTTACTTCTGAACTTTTCCGGAGCTTCAAGAAATGGCTGGACAAGTAAGTTCTCTTTCTTCCTTAACCCCCCCCCCGCCGCCGCCGCCCCCCAATATAAATCCTAGAACTCAAAAACAGAGTAAAACTTTCCCGGAGAGATCTTGGCAGACTATCTTGTTACGGGAAGAGAGAGAGAGATTTATCAGATACAGTTCAACATACAGTGTACTGTACATCCATCCCACTAGACACAAAGGCGGTTACATCTCCTTGAGTGGTTACCTTTACACCTCAGAAGGACATCCGTTTTTGCCATTAAGGCTGTAACCCTGAGCCCATTAAGGTGGGAGTCAGCCCTGCCGAACTCACTGCGGTTTACCCCGGAGTAATAGGTGCGATTTCCTTGTTGCCCCAAAGCCATTCTAGGAGCCAAATGCGATACCCCACAGCTCTATATGTAATGTATATAACCGTAAGATTTTCATGATCCTCTAACTCCTCTCCCAGGTACACACTCCGACTGCGATTCTCCTATGAAGATTCGTGTCGAAGCCCCATAGCTCGTCAGGATGGGACGGCTTCCTGGGGTCGGATCGCCGGGCATCCCTAGTTTTCCCTCCTCCAGAAAGATGATTTAAAAAAAAAAAAAAAAAGGAGAATCGGGGAAGGGTCGGAAAGCAGAGAAGTGCTGCATACGTACCTGAACATCACTTTGGGTGGAAAGAAGGGAGATTTCTTGGGGCCGCCCTAGGGATAACATGCAGAGGGTCTTTAATTGTTTTGCCTTCCGATGTGTCCGAAGGCTCCAGTGGTTTGACAACCAAGTGAACAGAGGGGATATTTTGTTGGGGGGGCATTTTTAATAAACCGATCAATAATAATAATAATAATAATAATAATAATAATAATAATAATAATAATAATAATAATAATAATAATAATAATAATAATAATAATAATAATAAATTCAAGAGCATCCTTATTATTAAGAAGGGGATGTGAAAAGCTGGCTTGGTCCCACGAGTTGCCTCCGACAACCCTCCCCGCCCACATGGGGCCTAGCAAGAAATAGCTTTGGCTGTCCCTGTTTGTAGATAGCAACAACAAGGCCAAACGGCCTGCACCCACTCCCCGCCCCCGCCTCCACTACCACCACCACCTCCTCCTCCTCCTCCTCCTCACTTGTGTGCCTTTAGGAGGAGAAAGGCCACCGCTTCTCTTGACTTGGAAATGAACTTGGACTTCCGACCAGACAGGGCCCTAAACCGAAGGGGATTATTTTTATTTGTCTGCCTCTGAATCCCATTCCTAGCGGGTAAAGGCGTCCATTAAAGGGAGTGTAAAATCATCGCGGAGAAAAGCCATCGGAAGTGAGAATATTTAAAGGGCAGGACAAACACACACCATCCTCCCACCCTTTTTTTTCTGGAACAAGTCCCCCTCCCCTAGTCTTTTGTCCTGAAAAATCCGCGCTTTAAAGCAAGGGCGAGGTAGAATGGGGAGGGGAGTGTTGCGAGGTGGGGGTGGGGGTGGGGTGGGAATTGTGAACACGAGGTGAGGAGGGAAGAGGGACAGGATGGCACGGAGGGGCGAGTTGACCTCCTGCCTCCCGTGTGCGGTGATCGTGCCTCCATTGAGCCCCTGCCACTGGCTTGATCACGCCGGCCCGCTGGAGGGAAGCATCCGATTAGAGGATAAAGGGTCACTGCCGACCACCAAGAGGTATTTATTTGCACATTTATCTATATATATATTCATTTCCACCAGCAGCAAAGCTTTGAGGAAAGAAGCGGAACAGAATCCAGAAGTAGGGATGGTGGCCGCGGGATATAGCTGGGCAGGGACATGATTCCCTCTTTAGCTAGGTGTGTGCCCTATAGATTTAGGTAGCAAAAAATGAGACAGACCGAGGGGGAAAAGCCAGAGAGATGATGATGGGGGACAGGGGTGATACGATTTTATGTCATAGTCCTTCCTTCTGGGGTGAGCCAAAGAGGCGTTAAGGGAGGCGAGATGGCTTATTGCTTCAATAAATAAATAAATAAATAAATAAATAAATAAATAAATAAATAAATAAATAAATAAATAAATAAAGTGTTTGGGAACGGGAAGCAACCGCAAAGGGAAGTTGGAGGGAAGCATCCCGTCACCATATCGCCATCGCCATTTGTATTATGGTTCTTCTTTATTATTGCCGCCATGTTGTTGGGCTGGATCCATTCAATGGCTGTGACGTACCGGCCGTTTCTTTTCATGGTAGTCATGGAAGCTCGTCCCACTGGAGCCCAAGGACCAGCGAGGGACAAGTGACCCAAGAGTGACCTGCCCTCCTCCCTTCTACTGGCCTTCCAGTGGGTGACATTTTGCAGGGACTGTAAAGGATCCGCCTAGAAAAGCAGCGGGATGCGATTCCCTAGCTACCACTTTTATCGAGGTCCCTCCGGATCCTGTCATCTCATAAGGAAGAGAGCGCGGGGCAGAAGGGGAGACAAACAAAGCCTGGATTTCTACAGCATCGTCTCTTCCCTTGAGGGCACCTCCCGTCAGCCGCCCGGGTATTCGGGGCTCATCGGAAATGTGGCTGCTACCCAAAGATCCAAGCACGGTGACGATTTGGGAAGAGGGTTGGGCATCGTGTTCGGAGCTTACCCTGCTTCTTGACTCCAGCCCCTTTGGTGTGACAGAAGAACACGGGCTTACCCTTCCTCCTGTATCTTGCAGCAGGCGTACATTTACCTTCAGGTATCCATCCCTACCCCCTTGGAGAGAACCCAGAACAACTCTGGGAAGTTGATATCAATTCAACTCTCCAGGGAAGGAAGCAGGGCCATTAATTTTCTCCAAAATGGAATGAGAATGTTCGCCAAGGGTTAGTTTTCTACCAAACAAGTTTGAGCACAACCCGAAGGAGATCTTTTTTTAAAGGCGTTGCGTTTAAACATCCAAGAAATAGTTCCTGAAACAACACAACACACACACACACACACACACACCTCTGTGTGTGCGTGCGTGTGTCTATCTATCTATCTATCTATCTATCTATCTATCTATCTATCTATCTATCTATCTATCTATCTATCTATCTATCTATCTATCTATCTATCTATCTATCTATATCATCTATCTAAAGAGATAGAACCTTGGCTAATTTTACCTTCTTTGAAGGATAAGCTATATGCTGTTAATTCTAACATTCTGTTATAACAGGCCTCACAGCCACCCTGAGCAACCAAATCTCTGTGGTTTTTTTGCCTTCCAGTTAATGAAGTGAATGTGTATTTTCCTTGCTCTTCCATTCCATGCTTATTTATTATATTCTGGAGGGAGGGGCTTATGGCAATGTAGCCCAACAAACATTCCTGGTGGCAGAAGTGGGAGAAAGAGCGCACAAGGAACAGGTTAGAATTTGCGTGGCGTTTTCAGCAGTGGGTGTCAGGCAAAAGGGCACCCCACCCCATGCCAAAGAGACTGGCTTTTTGTGAACCACTGTTTTCAAAGGCCTGCCTGCCTTACAAACAGTCAAAAGACAGGGAAACATCTCCCTGCTGTGCCCATATGTGTGTGTGAGTGTTTGTGTGTATGTGTGTCTTTTCTTTAGCACTTATGTGAACAATAATCCTTACTTCAACCGAATCATAGCAGGAGGTTTTGTTCAAGTTCCATCACACCATAGAAAACTCCCATGTCCATGGAGTTTTTCTTGGCGGGAATACTAGAGTGGCTTGCCAGTTCCTACTCCAGGCTCCTACGGCACCTGGTATTCCCTGGTGGTCTCCCATCCAAGTACTAACCAGGGCTGACCCTGCTTAGTTTCCAAAATCAGACAAGATCAGATGTGCTTAGGGCATCTAGGCAGTGTTTTTGATACATAACAGATTAAGTAGTGCTGTTCTCCTAAAGCACAGGAAAGCAGTAAGGCTCCACTGCTCAGCCCTGAACCCTAGGTTGGATGCCCGCAATGTGACCCTTGGGGAAGGCCCCCCACAAATAATCTGGATTTAAAGCAGACAGGATGAGAGCTTGCTTCAATCACTGGCTTCATAGGCAGTGGCTAAATAAGACCAAACCTGGATTCAGCCACCTTCCCACCCAATGAACTGTGCTTGTATAGACCTTCCTAGACTTTTGTTCTCCGTACCCAATACACAGACGTAGCTCTGGTGTAACCCAGCTCACATGAAAGGCCTCCATTATCTTGACTTAAGATCCAAACTTGAAACAGGCAAGCAAAGAATTGTCATGCAGCAGTTTGCCCCATTAAACTCAATTATGCTTACTTTTGAGTACAAAACCACCACCACCACCCAAATTGTCCTGTAAGGATGGAGTGTTGACAAACAGCTTCAGCTGAACTGGGTATGTTCATTTCTCATTGTCATGTGAGAGGAGTGGACGAAATGGGCACCTAGCTCAGAAAATATTTGAAAAGAGAAGAATATGGCTTCAGGTCTTCTTGTGGGATCACTTCAGGCTGGTTTGTGGAATTATGCTGGATTTCCTGGAAGAACCTCCAGAGAGAGAGAGAGAGAGAGAGAGAGAGAGAGAGATTCTGCCTCCTGTTCTGAAATCTCTGCAGTTTTCAAAACCTACCCTTTAACAAACTGGAAATGTCAGGCTGGAGATCTCCGAGGGTGTTGTTTCTAACTAAGGTTTGCATGTTGAATTCCTTACGTTTCCTCACCAATGGCAAGGCGTTTTCTTTAATGAAAACTATTTTAAAGTCCACCCCCTCTTTTCATAATTACTTCGTATGCTATGCAACCAAACTCATTTTCAAAATGGATTTTGCTCTGAAATATGTCTATGATTTTTCCCTCTTCCTCCTGTAAAAGTGAGCATAAATCACATTCCTGCGGATGTTGGGGGTGCGTACAACATATTTTTCCACCACAAGAATTAAACCACTTAAGTCATCAACAGTAAGCAGTGCAGGAGATGTACTGAGCAAGCAGTAGAAGCCTGACAGGTTATTGGGTCTCCTTGCCTTCTGAGGCTGCAGTCCTCAGTGTACCTACCTGTGAGTAAGCCTAATGGAGCAGAACAGACTTACTTTCCTGGAAACATGCACTGGGCAATATTGCTTTCTGAGAACGTTCTGATTCTAACACAGGATGCAACTGTGTCTATAACACAACTATGAGAAAGGGGGTAGGAAGTATTTTCTGTATGAGCAGCCTTTACAGCAGAAATCTGATCCTTATAAATTCAAGGGAATTAATTCCTTTATTAATGCCCTTGTAGCCAGATGAGTGGTATATAAATGAATTAATGAACAGATAAATAAATAAATAAATAAATAAATTTTCTTTCTTTCTTTCTTTCACTGGTCACCAGAACTATTGTAAACAGATCTATGTGTTTTGGTCTTGTCCTAGAGATAGAAGCTTCCTTTTGCGTTTTTAAGTTAATTAATTCAGTTGAATTGACTCGTGCTATCAATCCGTACCACCCTATCTTAGCAAGATCAGCCCGTTTAAATGAGATACTGCTAAGCAATTTATGAAATGAAAAGCTGTTTAAGACAAGGGAGATAAATGAAGAGGGCAGCAAAGGCCTGGAATAAACCTGCTGGTTAAGAAATATATTCTCAGTCCCACCCCACCCCCACCCCCAATAACTCCCATTTAAAAGATTAAAAAAATGCTAGGTTTCTAAGTGAAGCACTGGCTTCTCTCTGTTTGGCCTTATTTATTTTGCAATTTCACCAACCCAAATTTAAATCGAATGCTAATTTCCAGGAGCATGAAATGTTCAAGTTTTCTTGAGTTGCCTTCAGCGCTGTTTCACCACCCACCGCAGTTTTCTTCTCACGATCTGCCACAATAAATGGAATTGTAAAGTCCAACTTTTAATTAAGTCTATATTTCATTGGAATAGGAATTGCAAATGGTCTTACATAAAACCGAGAAAGATCCGAGTTCTCGTATTATTTACTACTTTTGTCCGCTTTCCTCAGAACGCACACCTTTTTTTTCAGACTAAGAAACAAAGAAACCTTTCCTTCTTGGGGAACTGAAGGCATTTTCTTGGCAACAATTCAAAAAATAAGCCTGTTGTCTGAGGTGCTGTATGACTCAAGGCGCGCCTCTTCTCTGCTCCCGATCAACTTCTACATTTTCAAATTAGAAGAAAATCCTCCAGAATATGTTGTGTGTGATGTCCTTTGTTAGGAGTCGCTGGTGTGCCGCATCACAAAATAAAAATAAAAATTAATATTTTAAAAATAGGATTCCCAAAATCCTATTATGGGTCCATGAATTGAACAATCCTTTTGTTTGCTTACAGTCAGCTGTCTCTGCGCTGCCCAAAACTTCTTGCTTTTCCTTCACCTTTCGGTGGAATGAACTTTATTACCTTACCGAACCCTCTTGGGCTCTGTGGTGTTTCAAAACAGGGTTCCATAGGTTCGGACCTCCCTTCTATAAGTGGCCTAAAAATAAAATAAATAAATACATCACATCTGCCCACGTCCTCGTGCACGAAGGTATCTATCTGAGCTGACCAGACCCTTTGCTAGCAATGGCCCGCCGAGTTAAACTCAGGGGGTTTCCCAGCGCCTTAGAGGGCACATGTGAAGTTCATTCATTCCTTTCCGTCTAGACCCTAATTGGGAGCTGGTTTGTCTATTTTGCCTTGACCTTGGACTTCGGCCGATTCCCTTGCCGTGGTTGCAAAAGTGAGAGCCAAGATGGCTTGAGACTCAGCAACCAACGCCCCCCCCCGCCCCGCCCTCATCCACGCCGTCGGGAAAGCGTTGGTTTTCCAGAAGGCAAGGGGGCGACTACTAAAGACATTTTTGTTGAAACGCTGTATTCTGGATGGGGTTCTTTGTTGGAGGTCCTGCTTGAATTCCGTTGGGGATTTTTTTTTTTTTTTTTTTTTGCTTGGACGGTGGCATTTTAGGGATGGAGCGAGCTCTTGAGCGGAGGGCGGAGAAGGCTGCAGAGAACAGGACAGGAACCACTTGAGAGGGCATTGTTCACTTATTCATTTTTCGGGTTTTCAATCCAGACTCCAGTGTGGTCGGCAGATCCCGATCTCATGGGAAGCTGTTCCGTGGCGCTTCTAGGGAGTCATTGTGTCTTGCCCCCACCCCCCACCCCCAGGTGAGTGGCGCCCTTGGGCCGGGTTGAGACCTCCACCTGCCTTCTCCCTTGGATTGCCCTAAACGACGTTCACTGAGTTGGGAGGTGATGGAGGGGAATCTGGATGAGGTGGCATTTCACTGATTTCAGTGGCAGCTCAGAGAGTAATCCTGTCCACGCTTGCATGAAAGCCAACCCTAGAAAGCAGCGGGGTACACTTCTCGGGAAACCAGCTCTATTTACACATTCTATATGACTGCGATTTAGCCCTGTGCAAGATGGATAAGATGCTTCTATTTCCTCTCTGCAAAACAATTCATTGTTTCCTCCAGCATTACCCCGTGATCCCCGTGTTTGAATGCATTTATTTGTCAAAGACATCCTTTGTAACAGGGGTGCGGGAAAGGCAACACAGTACTTGGAATATCTTAATTCTGGAATATCCTCTCTACATTCTCCATTTAAATTTCAGTTGTTGTTTTTCTTCAGATACATCCATCTACAAAAAAACAACAACCTAAAAATGACCAGGGAGAGAATTTTTAAACGTGGGGGACCTTAGTAAATAAATAAATTGCTCTGGCCAGATGTGGAGGGTATAGGCATCAAGGTCCTTGTCTGTACGCCTATCACGGCCATCAATCTCTGGCAGAGTAGCTCCCAATTCTTTTATTTCATCTGTGTAATTATAACGCATCCATCTCCGATCCTGTTTACCTTGTATAAAAGTGAGTTGCATTTATTGTCCTCTATGAGCGGGCACACACAAATCAGCATTGAGAGCATTACATCTAACTCACAGAACCCTTCAGCAATAGACATTGTTGCTGCAATATTTACTACTGAAGTATTAAACATTAATAACATATCATAATATAATCACAGCCCCTTTAAAACATCCCCAGTTGGCTGAGCACGAAAGATTAAGCATTATCTGGCTGGACTCATCCAAGGGAGCAAACCCTATAAAAAAAACACTGGAACGTTTGGAGGCATCTATTACATTTCTTGCATTCTGGCAATGATTTCTCTCTCTCCCTTCTTCCCCCCTTCTACTTGTATTCCTTTATTCCCCGATAACAACCTGGCCGAAAACTGTAAACGCAGGGCAGGGGAGAGAAGAACAGAGATGTGCTTCTGAAACAGACAAAACATTTTGCAGAGGGTCATTAATGAAAAATGATAAACAAAAAAAAACCAACCCAAAAATCATAATAGATGGGTCAAAATAGATTCAGCATTTCTTCCATTATTATTTTAAAAAGCAAATAATAAGGGGCGGGTGGTTTCAGATACTTCCTTCGGTGGAAAAGAAAGGTAAGCATCTCAACAACAATTCTAGGGAGCAAATGGATCCGCCATTATATACATTTTAAAGCCCACGGATATTAATCTCACCATTCACTCCGGAGACCGAAAGAGGCTGAGAGAAAATCAATTTCCTGGGCGATAAACGTCCAGATTCCTTACTTCCCGTAAGATCCAATAGCTGATTCCCAGAAACGGGAAGGGGGGGGCGCATCAAGCGGATTCTTAAGGATTAAAATAAAAACACCACGCTCACACATACGCGCGCACACATACACACGGTGCCATAACATACACGCTCAGTTGCTGTCGACGGTCAGTCGGCATCTAAATAATCTTCTAAAATCTGTGAATTTTAATAAGCTTTGTTATATGTCAAATATTCTTTTGATCAGAGAAACTGCTTCCTGCCTACCACCTTCCTTTATATTATTCTTAAGATTACAGTAACTAGGTTTTCTTCTCCTCTCAACCTACCTTGCTCCCCTGGCTGTTCGCTGATATATATAAGGGGGCGGGAAAACACCTCATGATTGACACTATCCAGCGATAATATACTCCCCCCCCCCAAAAAAAAGGAATTTTAAAGGAATGTTTCCAATTATAAGTTTTCCTATTTAACGCTGAGGATTTTTCAGGGCACTGGAATCCTGGCAGGGCAAGCCCCAATCTCTTTGTGTCGGCCAAATATTGAGCACTCACCTTCCCCTTATTTTATTTCCTCACACTCTTTAGAATCAATGGGTGTCTCTCGTTGCCTTTAAGGATTTCTTTTTCTGTTGCGCCGAGGGAGCCAATGGGATCCCTCCGTTCCCTTCCCAAAGCCAAGCGGGGCAAGGTGATAGGGCCAGGGGAGGGTCACGTGCCCGCGCTCACAACAACGCGAGCGATTTACGGGTCACGTGGTGCGGCGGATTTCTTAATGAACCGGACCCATTCCGCCGCCTCTGCGCATGCTCCGGCGTAAACAATATGTTGGGGAAATTAGGTGTCTCTCTCTTTAGGAAGTCGAGTTTTAAAAAGCTCGGGCAGACCATGATATGACGACTTCACTGATCTTGCATCCACGCTGGGCGGATACCTTCATGTACGTGTATGAGGAGAACCCGAATGAAAATAATCAGAATAAAATCTCAGCCATGGAAGGGCTAAGTGGGAACTGCCCAGCGAACCACTGCAGGGATTTAATCACTCACCCGGTATTGGGTCGTCATTCCAGCACCATTGGGACTCACCAGAGTTCTGTCTACACGGATATACCTGCTCCAGATGCCGCCAGGCAGTGCCCGGCGCCACCCGCCTCTTCCAACGCTACATTGGGCTACGGCTATCCTTTCGGAGGCAGCTACTACGGGTGCCGGCTGTCCCACTCCCACAACGTGAACTTACAACAGAAGCCTTGCTCTTACCACCCGGCTGAAAAGTACCCCGAGCCCAGCGGCTCCCTCCCCAGCGAAGAACTCTCCTCACGGGCCAAAGAATTTGCTTTTTACCCGAGCTTTGCCAGCTCCTACCAGGCCGTTCCTGGCTATTTGGACGTATCGGTGGTTCCAGGTATCAGTGGCCACCCAGAGCCGAGACACGACGCGCTGCTTCCCATGGAAGGCTACCAACATTGGGCTCTTTCCAATGGTTGGGACGGGCAGGTCTACTGCTCCAAAGAGCAGTCGCAGTCTACCCATCTCTGGAAGTCACCTTTCCCAGGTAGGGCGATCTTGGAGATCGGCTTCTGCTACGGCATGATCGCGTGCATATATGCTCTGTAATCCAACCTCCCAGGTAAAATCGGCTCCTGAACGCTTGCATGGGCACGCAGGGGAAAGAGGGAGAAACCAAAACCACCGGGTTTGAGATCCAGCTGCGCACCTTGGAGCTCCAGGGTGGTTTCACAGCCAGTTTGGCAGTTGCAATTGTGTGTGTGTGTGTGTGTGTGTGTGTGGACCGTGTGTGCTCGCGCGCCTGAATGGGTCCTCCACCTCCTTCTTTCCTGGCTGTTTTTGGCTTACTTAGCTGGATCTCTATCTTTTGCTTTGATATATCTGAAAAGGCATTTGAATATTTTAAATTAAATTTCTCAACCTGACAGGAGTTCCTTCTCCCTCCATCGCTTTTCCTCCCTCCCTCCCTCCCTCCCTCTCCGTCTCTTTCTGTCTCCCCGTCTTTTAAGACGGCTGGGCTTTTCGGAAAGGTACAGTAAATCATATTGCAATTACAGAAGTAGCTGTCAAGTGACATGAATCTTACAAATGAACCGAGTGGGGGAGAGAAGAAGAACTAGGGCGATGCATTAGCCTCTGGTTAGAAATCTGGAATGAATGGCAGGCTGGGAGTAACCCTGAGAGTTGGAGTGCTTCGGGCTTATCTGATTGTTTGCCACTTAACCGGAGAAGAGAGAGTGAAAGCGGGGCGGAGAGGGGAGAGATGAAAGACCAAGGAAAGTCTCCTTTGCTCTCGGGGTCCCAACCTTGCAATCGAGGTGCAGGCCCCGCTGAATGATGCGAATGGATGGGCTGCAGCCAAGAAATTAAGGATAAAATAAGGGGAAGGGACTGGGCGGCGGGGGCGGGGGCGTCGATTAATTGGGGGCGAAAAACACACATTTATCTTGATGATACGGGAAGATGGGGGGGGGTGGCCCATCACACAGGACCTCGCTTGCCAACAATGGCTGGGTAAAGCGTTGCATGATGGGGGTTTCCCTTCCCGTAGGAGGAAGAATCAGAGCTAAACGGGGCGGTTGCCGGTGGGGGGGAGGCCTCTCTAGTTTTTACCGTGTTTCAGCCACGAGTATTAGTGCTCTGATTAAAAAGCCCAAAAGATCCTTCACTATGTTATGACAAGGGGCGAAAACCCAAAGAGGTCTGTGGGGTTTTGCTAGACCGGGTCTCTGGTGTTGTGAAAAAGCGTTCTCCGTGTGGTTCTCGCCCGCTTTGGGTGAAAGGCAGCGGAGATGGGAGAGCCTTTATGCCCCTCCAGTTGTCCTCCTTGCGTGGAAAGGCGGAATATGCCTTAAATGAATCTCTCCTCGACCTTCTATCACACAGAGACCCCCCCCCTTCCTCCCTTTTTCTTGATAGGTCATGTTCACAGAGCTTCCGAGCTGTCTCCAGGTTTTGGTCTCAATACTCTGATCTTGGGGCCTTAAGAGAATCCTGAGAACAGAGGACTCGGACCTATCTTTTAGGGTTCAGGAGTGGAAATATAAACGAGGCAGCTCCCCCCCCCACCCCACCCCCATGGAAGAGCAACACGTTCGGCAGAAAATAAATTGGAGAGAAACAACAAAGCAGCACCCCCAAAAGGCTTGCATGTTATGCTCACAGTAAGCTTTCATCGGTTGTGGCCCACTTGGTCTGATCCGGGCTGCCGACCATGAAACCTTAAGCCAAACAAAATTTGCTGTTCCTCAGGTTGCTTGGAGAATCTCGGTTGTTTCTGTATCGGTAGAGTAATACGGCTAGTCCATCGGGTGCACACACAAAAACACACACCACACACACACACATGCTCCAATTAAGTGTGTTTCTCCTCTTTTCTGTTGGGGAACACAGCGGCTGGAATTAATGTTTATTTGGATATATTTTCACTTTCTCCTGGTAAGAAAGCTCTCGTCTCTCTTAATGCCGGCCTTTTGTATTACTAAGGTTCTGCAAAATCTTAAAGGCGTGGGGTTTTGTTGGTTGGTTTATCGGCTCGGGTGTGGAGCCATAATCCGGCATCTTTAGATCAGGGATCCTTGGAGCGGTCAAGAGGTAGAGTAAGAGTGGCTTGATGCGAGAGTGATTACAATTAATCATGGAGAATTGGCAATGGACAGCCTTAGCATAAGGGGCTATTAAGGAGAAGGCTGAATGCGTTAAAGGTAATGAGAATCCTTGATTCCCCAGTGCATTCTAGAGTATGTTCGGTGGCAAAAAAAATTCTGAGCAAGGGACGGCATCATTAAGAAAGCAGAATTTCCGCCCCTCCCAAAATAGCTGGGGACCCCCTCCTTTTTTTAAAAAAAAATATTATTTATGGATTCATGTATATATATGTGTGTGTGTGTGTGTATGTATGTATGTATCTTGGTCCTGTTGAGTTCATTTCTTGATTTAGTTGATACCTCTACCGTCTTTGACAAAGGAGGTGAACAGTGAGTAGGTTGAGGTCCCTCAAGCTCACACATGGTCCTTCTGTTACAGAGGTCAATTGGTGTGGAGCGCCTAGAACGAGGCAGGCACCCGTGCGCGCACAGGCATGCACTCAGAAACACACACACACACACACACAAGGAGGGCTACTTCTCCTACCCACCCACCCCGTCAAGCTGAGGTCCGGAATACGCTGTAGTCCTAAAACAAGCATAATTAGTGAGGTCGCCTTGGCTAGCGAATGTCCTGCATCTAAAGGCGACCGCTGAAAATTCACTGGATGCTTAGAAAGCGAGCTAAGCGCTGGAGCTCAGCCCAGCTGTCCGTTTTTTTATTTTTGTTTTTTTATTTTTGTTTTTTTATTTTTATTTTTTATTTTTATTTTTACTAATTTAGGAGGTACCATTCGGGGGCCCTGTTTGCCAGATGCTTGATCCGTGACATGGTGCTCTTTCTTTATATTCGTCCTGCACAAATATCGCCTGGAATAGCATCACTTACCCGTCCTAATGTATTAATACCTTCCTCAGCCAGACTCCTCTTCTTCCCCCCTCCTCCCTCCAACCTCGCCTTGCTCCCCCGCTTTCGCTCTTCCCCCTTCGCTCTCTCTGGTCCTTCCCTCCTCTTTTCCCGGCCCTCTTTCCCTCTTCTGACATGGTCTCCTTGCCCTATAGTTCTCTCATTGTTTCTCCATATAAGTGCCCTTTTCCATAAGCTCTTCTTTATTTTTACTTTTCCTCCCCTCTGTCATTGCCTGGAAGAGACGTTGTCCACCTAGTTACAAGATGCTGTTTGATATAATAGACACCCTCTCTCTCTCTCTCTCTCTCTCTCTCTCTCTCTCTCTCTCTCTCTCTCCCTTCCTCCCTCCTTCCCCCCCTCTCTCCTTCTTTTTTTCTTTCCTCTTCTCCTGCTCTTTACAGATGTGGTACCGCTTCAGCCAGAAGTGAGCAGCTATCGTAGGGGTCGAAAGAAAAGAGTCCCTTACACGAAAGTCCAACTGAAAGAACTAGAAAAGGAATACGCTGCCAGCAAGTTCATAACCAAAGAGAAGCGACGACGGATCTCGGCCACCACTAATCTTTCCGAGCGTCAGGTCACGATTTGGTTCCAGAACCGCAGGGTGAAAGAGAAAAAGGTCGTTAGTAAATCTAAGACACCCCACCTGCACGCGACCTGACAAAAGAAGCGCTACAAGGGGGGGTGGGGACGAGCGGGCGGGAGCAAAGATGCATTAAAAAAATAAAACAGGAGGAGGAGAGGGGGGTTGAAAAAAGGAGAGAAACAGGCTGGCATACAAATACTTTACCTGATAAATCTGTATAAATATCACACGCATTGGACTCTGATCAATTCGCTTATTTAAAATAAAAAAGAGTCAGAGAGCGCGAAGAAGAACGCCCACCCACCCACCAAGAAAGGAGATGAAGAATTAAACCGCCATCTTTGGTTTATTCTTCTGGTATCGCTGTGTCTTGAACTGTGAATCCGGTGGCCCTAGTTAAACATCCGTTTTGACATGTTTTCCCCCCCCAATGTGTACATTTAACAAAGGGAGAGGAGAGGTGGGGGTGGGGGAGAGGGATTAAAAATAATGCTAATATGTACATTTGCTACGATGGGATTCTAAATGGTATTTTGTAGTCTTGTACAATCGCCCGCCTCTCCCCGCCCCACCTCTGGTCAAAGATCTCCCTTTTCTTTGGCTCTTTCTGTCTATGATGTTTTTAAAAAACGAATAAAGAAAGTTATATACAGAAATATATATATATATATATATGTATGTATATATATGCGTGTGTGTGTGTGAAGAAATATTCACCTTGGCTCAAATAAAAGGTGCCCTGAAAATATTTCCTATGCCGCCGTGATGGGGTGGGGAAAGGGAGGGGGTATATAAAGGGAACCTGAACGAAAAGTAAGGCTGCTACCCTGAATGTGTTGCTGTTAGCGTGTTTTCTCCCCTGATTTTAGCTTGTATTATTTTAAGCACTCCTTTCCACCATGTTACAATGTGGAATTCCTAGGACCACGACCCAGCCTAAGAGAGCCACTTCCAAGTCTGCTCTGTTGTTCTTCGTGGGGGCGGGCAGGGAGGTTGCGGAATCCAGCAGGTGCTTAACTTTTCCTTTGGCTTAAATGAGATTTAAATGTGTTCAGCTCTGGAGGGCTCATGGCCTTAATAACTAGTAGTTTCACTTTTCTGGAATATGTTCGATTTGTTATTCTTGTTGTGTGCTTGTTTTCTGATTCGAACCTGGAATGTTTATTCTCCAATAGACAGTATGGAAAGTGCGCGGTTCTCTCTCTCGGTTGTTCGTTTTCGGTTTTTCGCTATTATCTTTCGACTCACAAAAGCCGTTCGTGTTCTTTCGCCATGTAAAAGCGATCCATTTTTTTTTTTAAAAAAGAAGAAAGTTGTCTTGTATATGTATATAATGTGTTGTCCGAATGATATGTACTGAATGCAGAATACATTTCTTAAAAATAAATCTCTGGTTATTCTTTCCCTCCTCCCCTCCCCCCCCCCCCCCTTTGGAGAATTATACAGTGCCGGGCATTGGGTTTGCCTACATATTCGGTGGGAGTCAGGGGGTTGATTTCCCCTTTGGGGAATTTTATTTTATTTTATTTTATTGGAAGGAAGGCACAGATGGTTGCAGGCAAAGCCATGATCCAAACTGATTTTTGAGAAAAAGAAGGTTCTAGTTCTTAAATCCCTTCTTCTGGAGTCATCTGCGGGGTTACTTCCGATAGAAACCCTCATTCCACCACCACCCCCTTAAGTGGCAAAAATGTGCCTAGATCTCATAAAAGGGTCTTAACTTCCCTCCAGTCTTGATAGGCCGTAGAGATCTGTGAAATAAAACCGATGAGAATCTCTCCCTCTACCCCACCCCCACCCCCCATCCCCAACATGGTTTAGAGACCGTAGATATCACCCGGTGGAGGCCGAGAACGCGTGGTTCTTTGAACTATGTGCACCAGAGGTATCGCTCAGTGGACTGGGCGTGCAGAAGACTTCTCCGGTGCTGTTCCAAATGGCGCATGGAGAAGGCGAGGCGGGAAGCGCCGGGCACAATGGCAACTCGTAGTTGGAAGGATCCATAAACCTCGGGGACGCCTGAGCCCGCCTTAGACCAGAAAGTTATCTATTTTAAAGCCTTCTATGAAATCCCTCTTGGCTCCAGTTACTCTCGCCCTGTAACCTGACGGCCCCGTTTTTCCAGCCCAAGCCTGTGGCCCTTCGGCGAGATTGGAATTCGGAATAAGCAAAGGGGCAACAGAGCTGCTGGGCACCATTCCTGCCGTCTCCTTACCTCCTTTTTTAGTCACCGGTGGCACTGATTTCCGTGGGGACTTGCTTCTGAGTAAAGAGGAGTTAAGGATCGAACTGTAGCAAGTCTTGAATTAGTTAATTAATAAATTTGAGGCAAGGGGAGAACGATGATAACCGGGAAGTTCCTTGGGGCCACAATCCTCCCTGCGATTGCCTGGACGTAATGCTCAGCTAGCCCTAATCCCGTCCGATCTCGCCTCATTTCGGAAGCTAAGCAGGTTCCGGCCTGGTTAGTACTTGGATGGGAGACCACCAGGGAATGCCAGATGCTGTAGGCGCCTGGAGTAGGAACTGGCAAACCACTCCAGTATTCCTGCCAAGAAAAACTCCATGGACATGGAGTCACAAAGAGTAGGTCATGACTGTAACAACCCTTTGCTCTAATTAAATCTGCGGCAAAAAAAAAAAAAATCACAGTTGAGTACGCTTTCAAAAGTAAGCTGAAGCTAATGGTTTAGCGTACAAAGAGTGCCTAGGTAAGGTGTTGTCCATGTGCAGCGAAGAATGTTCATTCATTTTCCAGCAGGCTGGAGAATGTTCCTTTCTTGGCTTATCACCAAGCCATCGCAGGTGAATAAGCAAAGAGGTAGATATTAGATAACCCATATTTTCCAGCAGAGGTACCTGCAGTCGCTGTCCGTGTATGTCTTTAAAGGGTAAATTTGTGCTCTCTTTGTAGCCAAGGAATCGCTTTGTGAGGTTTTCCCCCATCTCCCTATGGAGGCTACCTCCGGATCAACATCAGCACAGGGGCGGTAGGAAAAAGCTGAACTATACCGCACAACAACTAGTTTAATTAGGGATCGGATCCCCCCCATCCTTGGTTTATTTATTTATTTAATGAGTGAGTTTGTTGGTTGGGACCCGTTCACAAGAATGACCTGTCCCTCTCCAATTCTAAATCTATTATTTATTTATTTATTATTTATTTATTTTATAGTATTTTTACCCTGCCTTTCTCCTTGGAAAAGGACCCAAGGCGGCTTACAGTAATGAGGACCTCATTAATCCCTTTAATGAGGGATAATATACAGTCCAGTACAATTAAGGCATGTTCAAGTGTTGAGAACAGGGAACTAAGGGACATCTTACAGCACTAAAAGACAACATTACATTAAAGCTACAAGAGAATGCAAGCAGTTAAAAAGAGAGTAAAATTCCATGTAAAAGTTATGAGTGATGGAAGCTAACATTGAAAACATAGTGTCAATGCAATCACACAAGGTAAGGCCAGACTGAAGTCAACTGAACGCTTTTCCAAGGAAACAGGGGTGTTAAGGGTACTTGCCTCCCCCCCCCAGTAGACTGCTTGCAGGCACGCACTAGGGATCTACACATTACAAAATCAAGGCATCTAAGTCAACAAGCCTGGATTATCGGCCAAGCGTTAAAGGCAAGTAAGAGGAAAGAAAGCTTAGATCCCTTTTTAAATTCCTCTTGCAACCCTTGTCTAATGTCCTCAGGCAGGCTTATGGTCCTGGAATCTCCTATGAAGACATTTCTAATCTAGACTTGGCACTTTTGTGTTCTTGGGATAACCACACGAAGGGCTAGCAATACGCAGACAGGATCTCATCCCTTCAAGGCTCGCAAAAGAAGTAAAGGGGACAAACTCCTCCCTTAAGTATAAAACTATAAATATATATTTGGGTTGAGTGTTTGGTTTTTAAGGCAGGCAGAAGGAGGTTGTGGGGTTTTTTTTTTTTGGGGGGGGGGTCCATTCTGTTTTCCTAGCCTCATTCTGGATTTTGGGTTTGACAATGGTCATCAAAAACCTGACACGACCTTGAGATCTGTCCAAGTCAGTTTTGGTGGAGATTAAAAGGCATAAAACTCTCTTCAGATGGAATGTAGGCCCCTCCAGTTTGATTTAGCCAATTAAAGCCTTTGGGCACAGATGGGGTGTGCTTGTAATAGGTCTAGTCCTCTTATATTTTATAAGGGGAGTATTTAAACCACAGTTTGTACTTTCTGAAGTTCCACTGATGACCTCTCTTCCTCATTTTGCCAGGCACATGGACCAAAAAGACCAGCCTGAGTTTAATGGGAAATTCATGGGACTTGGCTTTTCACTTTGGTGGTTATCATCCATTGCTTATAGGAAAACCCACAGGTTTTGAATCACGTAGTTTTGGGACACTGTCCTGGGCAAAACAGATGATCTACTATTGAATAAACTCAAAAGTGAGCCTCCACAAACCAGTGGGACATGAGAGGAAACCAGTTGGTTTTCACTGAGCATTATTACTCTTGCCTACTGTATTTAGTGTCAGGCCTAATCATCATGTGTGGGGATGAACATGAAAGCCAGCACAATGTATTTGGCACAAAAGGTTCAGTAGCCGAATTCACAGTCAGAGATTAAGCACAATAATGAGCGCATGTAGGCCGTTTTGGTTTCAGCCTCATTGATACCAACTCAAATCTCTTGAGGTTGTTGCTCTTTCAACCTTAGTTGGCTTGTTGATCGGACTGTAAATCTCCTTAAATGAAGGATTTCAGCTAACAGAATTATCGGTAAGACTGGTTCCATGTTGTTGTGAAGTCTTGCTGTTACTATTTTGCTCCCCCCCCCACTCCTCTTATTGTTGTCTCCCAGGCAGGCAATGTCCCTCCCTCCCTCCTAAAGGAATATCTGGGAAAGGGAAGGGGAAGTTGCAGTGTTTCAAAACACACCAAAGCAAAAATGTTCTAAAACAGAAGTTGAAATGCAAGTCTCTATCTGCATATCCTAAGCCTATTTAACTCGGATGTAAATCCCATTAAATGCACCAGGACTTATTTCCCTGGAAACTCAGACGTCCTTGACAGCAAGGATTGGAGTCGACAGCTTCTCTTTGGCCCAAGGCCTTCTGAACTTTTTAGCAGAGGATGGGGATAAATTAGGTCATGAAACCAAGCTTTGCTCACCACACTCTTCTCTACCCAAGCTGAGAAAGGCTGCAACCCTGCATGCCTGTTTTAGGAAAACAAGTCCGGTTTTTCGGCCGAAATAAATGTATAGGATGGCGCTCTGGGTTTTTCCTAAGTTGCCTGTCTGGCAAGCGATGAGTACAACCCAAAACAAGTGAGGAGCCTAGGCTAATTTTAAATAAATGGCTCTGAAACTCTTAGCCAGGTGATTCACACCCTGTCTTTGAATAGGCCATCACAGGCTTGCCTGGGGAAAGTCTCCAGTGAGTTCAGGGCTGACCTACTCTCAAGCGAGTGTGCTCACTTAAGCACTACATGGTGTCCTTGAGCTTGTTAATTTCAATGCAACTTGCTTCCCATATGGGGGGGGGAGAGAGGGAGGGTATTTTTTTTTCCTTCTCACCCACTTAGAAGGATGCTGGATCCATTGATTCAGCAGATACCTCCGGATCTTCTTGGGAACTGGTTTTGAGGAATTTATAAAGGCAACAACTCCACACGAATCCAAGCAGAGAGATCCACTCAGTTCACCTAATTGTAAAGCAGCTTCACTCGCCATAACTCAAAGAGGACTCCTGGTCTCATCTAAACCATTCAGTGACAGCTTGGTGGGGATCTGATTCTCTGAGTGCCACTATATCACTTCTCCTCCAGTACATTACTATACACCCATCCACACCACAGTCAATGTCCAGTGAATCATCGTATCACACAGTTTACTTAAATGTAAGGCTACTCCTTTGCATTCCATGGCGCTTGGCATAGAAATGGGATATTTCTACTGCTGTTCCTTATCTTGGCTATTCAGCTCCATTTTGTAAACCAGACCATTCTCTCATCACTGTAGTCCTGTTATTACCTGTTCACGTCAACAGTGCAGTTCTTCAGACCTAAGTCCCATTAGATCCAATGTGATTTACAAGCAGCAGGCTAGAAACCAGGGTGGACAATTATATGATACACACACACCCTTGTTGAATGGCAACTTGTGCCTGGAATTCAGCAACATACGAAGACACACACACACACAAAATGGGTGTGCAGCCTTAACTCTTATATGCCTTTCCTCGGGATAGATGTTTGGACTGCAGAAAATTTGTGCCACTCTGTGTTAAGTTAGTTCTTAATATGCTGCTTCACTTTCTCTGTTACACCAGGACTCAAGTCCTAATTAGGGAATTGTACTCCAGAGAGCCATAGCATATTAAGGAGCCAAGAATGAGGCCAGAAAAATACTCCTTTTGAGGTTAGTGGACTGGTTCTGGAAGTACTTGCCTCAGTGAAAGTTGGCTCTTGATTTTAATGGAATGGGGACATTAAGAACAAGGCAAATGTATGTGAATGAAGAAATGATACAGTCAGAATAATCTGACTTTTATAGAAGGGGATAACTAGGACCTAACCATCTCCCGTCCTTCCATTTATTTTGTTCTTCCCTTCTTAAAGACCTTTCAAGAAGGATAGTGGTTGGAAGAAATCAAAGAATGTCCAGCTTTCTTACGGAGGTGCAATACTAGGTCCATTCCCTTCACCCTTTCTCTCTCGGCTGTATAAACTTTACTTCCTCTCGTTCTCCTTCCTCTTTTAAACTTTTAACAAGCGCCTGTGATCATAAAAGGAGGAGCCTCTGTCTCTTCTAGATATGTTGGAAAACAGAATCAATAGCACAGACCTGGGGGAGAAAGGGAAGTGGACATTTTTTAAAAAAAAACTAAATGCAAACAAATTTAAAAGGTCAAGGTCAAATGAGTTGGCATAGTCTAAAAAAGTTTAAAAAGGAGAGTACCCTCAGAAACTAAATCGTTCAACAGAAGCCAAGTTTGCATGTAGTGAAATGAAGATGGCTTGTGCCCAGAATTAATATTAATATTTTGGGGGGAGTTGGGGGGAGCAGGTTGGCCGTGGATCTCAAGATAGGGAAGGGCCCTTGTCTTTTGTGCACTAGGAGAGGAAGCCTCATTGGGGACAGTGGGCCTTCTGCCACTAGAGCTTATGGTAAGAAATGGCAGGAGCCCCCTAGGTTTATAGATGTTGGGCAAGATCGCCCCATGATGTCACTGCAGGGTAGCCTTGACCGTGACTATGCCAACCCATTTGACCTTGACATCACCAGCTTCCCGTGCCTAATACTCCACAAGTCTGGAGCCTTGTTCTTCTACCAACACTCCAGAGTTGCTCTTCTCTAACTGGTTCCTTGCTTCTCATTACAGATAAACAAGGTGTCATTTTCAAGTCTAGACAGGCGGCCTAATGACCAACAATAAAGGCTTGAAAAGGAAGCTTCCCAAGTTTAGCCTTTTCTTTTCTTTGTACCAAGGGCTTTGAGTAACCTCTTAACTACTGCCTTTATAGTAAAAGGAATCCTCCTCTTTCCACCCTTTCCCCCATTTCCTCCCTATATATCATTTGCATTGGGAGATTTGCACACCCACCCCTCAGTCCTATTTTCATAGGGAAAAAGAAGAACATTGGCTTCCTATCACAAAGGTCTATTCCTGAAGCAACAGTGAAATCACGTTATTTATCTACCCAGAAGTAAAGCCCATTGAGTTCAGCAGGGCAAAGCCCAGGGCTAAGGGAATACTATAGGATAGTGGCTTTAGTTGCTAAACATGCCCTGTTCCCTTTACGGCCAGAAAATAATTCCTGAAATCAATATACTCCTAAGGGAGAGGGTGGGTGCCAGTACTGTCCTTGGAACAATAGGGTGCTGTAATACACACTCACACACAAACCAGAGGATGGTGAAATGTGCAAAATCTGCACACCTAATAGATGGGATGTAAATATATTATCTTGGGAGTCAGGATGTCTGGAAAAAGTTTGAAAGGATATTTTATACAGGAGATTCCTCTTTCTTTCTTTCTTTCTTTCTTTCTTTCTTTCTTTCTTTCTTTCTTT
>JAHTLZ010003468.1:13774614-13801114 GCA_023846285.1 Phrynocephalus versicolor | reverse complement strand
AAAGAAAGAAAGAAAGAAAGAAAGAAAGAAAGAAAGAAAGAAAGAAATTTAATATTTTCATATATATTTCATATTTTAAGTACATTGAATATTTGACTGTATAATGTACTTAAATAGGCAAATACATGGTTAGAAAACAAACTATTAAAAACGTACTTGTCTTAGTCAAGGGAAAATATGTTGTCTTGAGCTCTGTGACTTTGTTCGGAAACTGGTCCCGCTATACCCATCACTATTTGAATCCTATACGGAGAAACTCATATGAGTTGTATTCCAAATGCCTTTGAGTACACATTAAGCCACTGTAGATTTTAATATTCGTTTTGAGTGATAAATACATGCAATATTAAAGAGTTAAAAGTGGCAAACACCTGAAGCTCTCCACCTTCTCTGGCATACAGATTAAGCTACGTTTTTAAAGTATTCTGTGCGTCTTTGGAGAATTTCCCTACCCTGTAGAAAACTTAAATCATTTATATCTAACTTTCGCAAACTGTACTGGTAATGGCATCTTTCGGATCTGTCCGTGTTTGTATGTCTACGTACTATAGGTAAATTGCCTGTGTAATGGGTATATAAAAACAATATGTGAATCCGAGTAATGGTAATGTTTTGCTCAAACCCTAGACGCCAAATGATGCAAGGAGTTGGGCCGTCAAGTCCCTTTCGGAACTTCCTGCTCCTGTCTTGAGGGAGATGTACATTTTATAAGGAGAGGGAAGGAACAGTAAGGTAAATTCGCGGCGCGCAGGCGCACAGACTCTCGTGCAAACAAAGGGGCCGATATTTCATAGCATTGCCAAAAAAAAAATCCCAAACCCAACAACCTAAAAACCCAAAAACAAACCAACTACACGCTCTGAAGAAACGGGCCATCCTTCCAACGGGACTCTTCTGTGTGCAGAATGTCACCACTTAACTATCCTAAGCATCCTGTTTCATTTTATCCTGAGAAATGTGGATCCTGGGTCAGATTCCAATACAACTGACCTAAACTGAGGAGGGGAGGGAGACAAGCTATTGAAGATCTGGGGTGGGTGGAATTTTTTTTTTTTTTGTCTCTGTCTATCCCTCCCCTATAAAAACCTTGAGACTTGACTTTGATCAGGAATATGTCTGATAGGAGCAAGGTCGCCTGCTTGATGAAATGAAAGAAATACAGCGATCAGGTGTGCTATGTGGGCGCGACTGAGTGCCTTTTAACCCCCCCCCACACACACACACGACACACTCCTCACATATAAACAACCACCAGGGAAATGTTTCTTGCAAACGTTTTGTTACTTATTCCCATGGGCAGCAGCGTCTTTCTTTACACCCTTTTACAAGGAACTGTCCGGACAAAAGAAGTTTTGTTCTGGTTGTTTGTTTGTTTGTTTGTTTGTTTATTCATTGATCCATAATCTGGAGTCATGCAGGGGGTAAATGATAATTTTTATACCATTCCCTCTACTTTCCAGACAATAAAGCATCTTTGAATACACGGACTCGATTCTCTGTGTCTACCTTGCATGAAAAAGCATTTAATATGTTCAAGGTTCTGGGTTTGTTTGTTTTTTACATAGTTTTGACCAGAGACCTTGCTGCTCAATGGCTGTGTCTCGCTTTATACAGCCATGATACAAGCATGTGTTTTGAAACCAAGCTAGCTGCTTCCACAACTTGACTTCTTTGCCTCCTTAAATTTGGAAAACAGAATAAGCCATGGGGAAACTCTGAACTTGGCTTTGTAACTTATGCATGCATGGATCTCTCTCTCTCTCTCTCTCTCCCCAACTTTTCTCTTCCTGTCTCTGGGCCAGCAGTGTCTGAATATATCTGTTCAAGTGTTTCCTTTATCTGTGATGCTTCTGCCAATTGATAGAGCTGACCTCACTCTCCTTAAACCTGCCAAAATCCTGGTCACATTGACTTGGAAGTATATAACACGTAAAGGGGAGGTGTGTGGGGATTATTCCTCCAGTAAACTTGCTCAGAAGAAAGCTTAGAGTCAGGATGGACCCAGTCAAACTTGCTCCAGAGTAATATCAGAGTCACTAAGATTTCATCGAAGATTTTGCGTCAGGATTCCTTTCAACAGATCAAATATCAGTTCTCCGCAATCTGACCAATAGTTGGTGCTTACACCAGTATAAAGGTTGTAGAAGAGCCTGGAGCAAAACGACCAAGCTAGGGCCTCCCCCTTCAATCCATTTAGGCCACTGTGTGTTGACTTTGTGTGTGGCTGGGAAGATTACCGCTTATCAGCTTTTATCTTTATTGGGTCCACATGATTTTGAACTTGCAGCCCTGGCTTGTGGGAGATCTGAAACCTCTCCCCCCCACCACCCCTTTGAATCTTTTGCAGCTTATGAAGTCCTCTTTAGTAGGCTGGCTTATTTCCAATTAAATTTATCTTTGCCGTTGGGGGACCATAATATTTTCTAAGAGCTTCCTACTTGTAGCTATTGTCTCTGGCCCCAGATTTCCCGAACTCAAAGGCAGGGGAGGGTGATCTGTTTATTGGCTAAGTTTGTAGTACCCTTTGGCTTGATTTAAATACATGAGGGTATTTTATTTTTCCTTAGGAAGTAATTACTTGACTGCTGGACATTTTCCCCCGTGGTGGTGGTGGTGGAATCAGTTGTAGGCTGTGGTCCCGATAGTGTTTATTGTGCATCAGCAGCACTGAAAAGCGGGGGGGGGGGTTCCTTCCACCTATAGGTAGTGCACGGTGAGATTTCTAACTCACAAGATTTGAGCATCAAAAGATGTTGTGGACACCAAGCATGAGGAAATGGCAGCATAAATTGTTTGGGCAGCTTCTAAACTCCATCAGGAATGATCTCCTCCCTCTCCCCGATAATAATTCTAATTCATTTAGGGATGTAAGCACAGGTTAAAATTGCCAGTCTTCTTCCCAAAAGCTTTAGGAATGGGGGGGTGCAAAATAAATAAATAAATATATATATATTTTTAAAAGGGGGGAGCCCAAATTTCAGTTTGAAAGACTGGAGTCTGTGATGCGTCTTCTCTTAGAAAACACTTTTGGCGATCATTTGGATGGTCAGAAGCCGCTCAAAATTCGGATTCTTCTCCATATTAATATATTGCTTTTATATGTATTGGAGAAAGCAGACTGTCTCTACGCTAAGAGCTCTTTTCTTCGGAGAAATGTTGACCAGATCGGACCAGGAATTTGATCCAAAATTTACACTGTGGCACATTTTATTTGTTTCTCAAATGGGGAAAGGACCAGAGAGAGAGAGGCAGAGAGGGAGACTCCTTTTTTGACGGGGAAAGGTTTGTAGGCTGTGCCCAAATCTTCTCCGAACATTATATAAGTTGGTCTTTGATTGGCTTTAAAGTACACAAACAATCAAAAGTAATGGACTCCTGCCACTCACCACCGCGGTAACCTGGTCCTGGCTACATTTTCCACAACTCTCGCAGAGCCAAGTTCTTTGAAAGTGCATCTCCGCCACTCAGAAAGAATATGTCCTAGAACGTCTTGCTTAAATGTACCTTTTTTCCGCCTTAGTTTTGTTTGCCTTTTCTTTTTCTGTTTTAGCCCAGCAATGCTAGGATGTGGATGACTAGATCAGGCAAATGATCCGACCGCCCCAGATGGAAATTAGTCGCTGCGCGAGCGATGGAGTGTTGAAGTACACATGACCAGCCGCAAACAACCCGGAAGGCTAAACATGCATATATCTAATTACACATATGAAGCCTTTCGTTAGGAACTGACATAACTGTTTCCCTTGACTGTTCTCTGTTTCCTTCTTTTCTTTCTCCGTTTTCAGAAGCCCATCTATCATCCTAACAACTCTGAAGAGGCTTTTGAAATCTCTTTTTCGGAACTTTTAAAAAATAAATCTTGCCATTGAAAACCCATTTTAAAAAAAAAAAGCCAAGCGGTTTTTTTTCCACAGTTATGATCAGCTTTGAAAAAATGAAATATATCTAAGATTAAAGAACTTCTCCAACTCCACAGTTTATTTGGCTTATGCTCATTGGACTCCCCCCCCCAACACACACACACACACACACACACACCTTTTATTCTTTCCTTCTCCCCGCCTTTTTTTTTTTAAGTGGAGACCAAAAGGAATGTGAGGGTTCCAGCCTTCATTCTTCTGTTTTATGGTAGCCAGGGAATTGACTTTGGTGGTTCAAATTCAAGTGCTGTGGCTCCACAGCTGTCTTTTCTGTGCCTCTTCGCAGGAAGCCGACAAATCCTATACTTTAAACCCGGCTTTAAAAAACACAACAGCGCTTGGGCCTTCTGGAGCTTATATCTACCTATTAAGAGCAATAAATTATTCGCACACCTAGAGGAGATATCCTGTGTATATATACACCCCACACGCTTTCAGCAGCCACCTCTCGAAAACCCTTGTGTTCGCCACCAAAGCAGTTCACTAGGACAGAGAAGTTAATCTGCGCCCCCCACACACCCCATCCCCGCCACGAAAACAGAGAGAAGAGCGGCTCAAGAGTGAAAAGGTGCTGCTCACTTTGGAATCGCTACTGCAGCACCCTTCCCGACCCACCCACCCCCACCCCGCACCCCACCGCCGACAGGTTCCTTAGTGCTGGCATTAGGGAGATGGGAAGTAATGGCCCTCGTAAACAATATATTTATTAGTTTGTAGTTAGTATGAATATTGCTCCCTCGAAAGATGAGGGGACGTCTGCCTGACACTTTAATTAAAAGCGGTGCCTAAAACCTCATCCAACTCGTAAAAGCAGACCAAAGAAATATATCCTCCTGAACAACAAAAAAACAAAACAAAAGAGCCCGTCTTTACAGACGTCCTACATGGGTTTTTCTCTCAACCCTTCAGAGGGATAGCCAGCGGTACGGAGGAGTTTGGACGAGGAGGCGCATTTCTCTGAACACTGTTGGGGAGACACCTTGAGAAAAGGGAGGAGGGCGAGAAACCACAACTCCTGGAAACCTAAGGCAGCGGTTAGTGAGAGGACAAGGTTAAAAAGACGGGGCGGGGTGGTGGTGGCGGTGGTCAGGTTGATCGTGTTGCTTCAGAAGGATTGGGCCGAGTCGCTACCTTTTGGTTTGGCCTGAAGGACCTCTGCTAAAGACACTACCCTCGAAACATCTCAATCGACCCACTGTGGTTTTGAAGGCTAAGCCTCAATGCCAAGTGCACCCCCAACCTGCTCCCCCACCCCCAGCCCCCACTCTCCCCACCCCACCCCAAACCCACCCCGCCCGCCTGCCGCTTGTGACCAAAGTGGTTTCCAATTTTCCACATGCATACAGGGAGCAGCAACTTGCCTGTGCGTTTCCTGGTCAGTCCCGGCTTTTCTAAGAGACTTTCAGCCCTTTTCTGAAGGTTTGGAAAGGAGCCTCCTTCTGCCTTTGCCTGGAAGCCCGCTCTACCTGCGGACTCAACCCCCACCCCCCCTTATCTGGACAAATGGACTCCCATGAAGGAGAAGAAATGAGTTTTTAAAAGAGAAATCTGGGAGAGGGCCGGGATGAGATCATCTCAGGGCTTTCTCTTTTTGTGTCCTAAGTTGCTAGAACGGCATTTAAAACAAACACAAAACTTTAAAAAAAATAACCACAACGACTTCTTTAAGGCTTTTCCAGTGGAAATGCTTTGCAAAAGCCTTCGCCTTTCAGAAGACTACTTCTTCCCCCAGTTTGTTATGATAAGTCAGATGGACTTTGTTATTTGTTCCCCGAGAGCAACACGAAAGGACGGGCTATCACTAGTCAAGTCATTTTAACCTGCTGATGCTGTGTGAATTTCGTTATGAGGCTTTTCAACTGTCCCAAACTGGAGCCAGCTATGGAGGCTCAGGCGAGAGGATTCTGTGTAAACAAAGCCAAGTTGCCGGGCGTCTCTTTCCCATTCAGACCATCGCAGGTCTTTGAACCGAGTAGTGTCACAGAACGGAGCACGCAATGGAAGCAAAGAGCTTTTAAAAATATACTAAAATAAAATAAAGACAGGAATGGGAAAGTGGAGAACAAAGGGCCAGGTTTTAAACTATACAGGGCGGTAGAAACATTTTTTTTTTACACATATCCCTAAGATGGTATTAAAAACAACAAAAACTAAAATAAATTATTACCCTTTAAGGAACAAGACAGGCTTGAGAGTGTGTGTGATATGTGCCCAAAAACTGATGGAAAGAAGTTATTTTTTGAAAAAGCACAACATCTTTCCTGCACTCCTATGGCTATCCCCGCCACCTCGAACAACAGCCAGTATCCTTTATACGCCTTTGTAGCTTAGTTATCGGAATCATTACTGGAATAATACTGTTAGAAGCATGTGAAAATCAATGGAAATAGTCCACCAATATTCCTGTTTCCAGTGGCACCATCTTGGCAAGCTATGGAAGGAGGGAAATCCCACCACCCGCACCAAATACGTGGACAAATGACTTTAATAAGAATCTTGATTCCCTCTCGCCCTTCCCTTTCTATTTAAGCTGTTGCAAGGCATTGTGAACAGGCATTGATTGACAATAAACAGCTGCATTAAATATTCACCATACCACTCTTACATAATAAATATTTAAGCAAACGTTAAAGGAAGCTTTCCAGGGCTTATCAGCCCTCGACTTAATTCACTGGTTCGATGCCTTGATCTGTCATTTCTAATCGTCACATATGCTCCAAAATCATTTGGACAGGCCTGGGGGCGGGGAGGGGACTCAGGTTTGGTCTTGGACACATCTCTGGAAAAGTTTTCACCTTCTGTCCCCTGGTCCTCTCTTTGATAGCAGCTAATGTTCTGCTTTGCAGGTACAACCTCTGTGTACCTGAGAAGCAGATTGGGGCAGCTGGGTCTTCAAACTCAGGTTAAATATAATGAATAAATCTTATGCTACCTAGTTCACTGCACCTTCCCTACCTAGCTACATAGCTACCTACCTGCCCACCTGCCTACCTATTCCAAAGTTACCAGACACAGAATCTGTGAAGAGGTGGTCCACACTCCAACAAACAAGATGTTGAGAAATGTTTGAAAACTTACTGAAGAATGTCTATCCGATCCTCTGGGCTTCTAAGAGCTGGAACCACATATTAAAAGGAAGAAGAAGAATTAGAAGAAAGAAAGCACAAAAAACGGGGGGGGTGGAATGTGCCTTATCACGCCTAAAATGTAACTAGCATGAGAAGGAACAATCACGTGAGAAGTGGAGAAAAATACAGTTAACACATCTCTTAGGCCCTCCCCCACCTCCCCCACCCCCGAGCTACCCCCACCCTCCCCCCATATCCGAATCCCCTGTGAACGACTGAAAGCAAAAACCCAAATAGGAAAGAGAGAGAGAGAGAGAGAGAGAGAGAACTTCACAAGCCATCCCTGGCTGTCTCTGCTTTGAATGCTTAGGAGGGGTGTGCCTGGAAGAAAATGAATACAAATCTGCCATTGATTTTCATAATGTTTCTGCGGTGTTTGAAAACCAATCGTTTGAACCTCTGAGATCTTACCTAAGTGAACCACTCCTACGCTTCTAAGTGCTCCAAACTGATATATGACAATATCTACTTTGGATCACGTGTCCTGGCGCGAGCGACTAAGACGGATAGCACGTCATCTCGCCTTCCCAAATTTTTCCCCCTCTGCACATCGGATCCAAAACATCTATCTATAGGAGCAAGAAACGGGGAAAGATGTTTAACTCCGTGAACCTGGGCAACTTCTGCTCCCAGTCGCGCAAAGAGCGGAGCGCGGAGTTCGGCGAGCGAGCAGGTTGCGCTTCCAACCTCTACCTCCCCAGCTGCACCTATTACGTCCCCGAATTTTCAACTGTGTCCTCCTTCCTGCCACAGGCCCCCTCTCGCCAAATCTCCTACCCTTACTCCACGAACCTCTCGCAAGTGCAGCCCGTGCGAGAGGTCTCCTATGGGCTAGACCCCTCGAATAAATGGCACCCTAGGAGCAATTACGCCTCGTGTTACTCCGCCGAAGAGCTGATGCACCGCGAGTGCATCCCACCTTCCACTATGACCGAAATGCTAATGAAAAACGAGAGCGTGTACAGCCACCATCACCACCCCAGCTCCAACCATCCGGCGTCCACCGGCTTCTATTCGAGTATGAACAAAAACAGTGTCCTCCCACAGGGCTTCGACCGGTTCTTCGAGAACGCCTACTGCTCCTCCGCCGAGAACCCGCCGGAGGCTTGCTTGCAGAAGCCCGAGAGCAAGCTGGAGACCGACACCCAGCCCAGCGCGCTGTCATCCCGCGGCGACCAAGGCGGAGGGGACCCGGAAGACGAGGAGGAAAACACCAACCCGGGCTCCTCCGCTTCATCCGCCTCTGTCAACAAGGAAGGGAGCAAAACCAGCAACGCGAGTAGGTAGAGAGAGCTGTAAATGGAAAAGGTTAAGGGACTAGCCCGCTGTTTTGTCGGTCAAATTTTATGTGGAGTTTTATAAGCATTCAAAGGATTTTATTATAACCTACAAAGCTCTTTCTTGCAACGAGAAGAATTTTTACGATGGGAAAGGCTCTTTGAGAAAAATGGAGATGTTAGGCGCAGACACAGTATCTCAGAGTCTGTGAAATTTTAAAAGCACACCATGGTGACAAATATTAACTTTGATCATGAACTTACATGAGCATTTTAAAAGGATTTGGTCCCGGGCTTTGGAGGGTAAAAGGCAATTGGGCAGAACGCAGCCTTTGCTTCATGTCCTCTCGAGGAGGCTGTGAGAGATGCATGTGGGGGTGGACGCGGGTGGGGGTGGGGGTAGAAGGGTTCTCCCCCCCCCTCCACCCTTTGAAAATGCAGGTCCAAATTTAAATGTATATCTGTGCTGTTATCTGTTCCGGGAAGGGGAAGTTCAGCATTTTCGTGTCAACCAGGAGGGTTATTTTGTTCCTTTTCTCCGAGAGGGCATCCTTTTCTCTGCCACACTTAGGCGGAACGCCTAAGGTTTTAAAAATATAAAATATATTAAAATAGGATTTTACCGCTGAAAGAGTTCATCTCGCCTTTTAAAAAAAAAAAGCCAAGCGTGGGAGAGTCAAATAGGAGAATGTTTGTTATTCCAGGATTGATAGTTATAGGATCTCAGAGCCCTTTGCACATCCCCTATGTAGAGGGAAATATTTTAATTTTTGGAGGTGTTTGTGTGTTTGTGTGTGTGGGGGGGGTGTGTGTTCCTAAATCGAAGCAATTGATCAAGCAAGTGTCTTTCCTGGAATTAATTTTAATTCGTATATAAACTGAACATTAAACGCTGTACCGACTTTCACACATATAGGGATGGAAGGGGACACAGGCAGACACACATGCATGCATTTCATATATGCAAGGCTTTTCCTCCCTCATGCCTTGGGGAACATTTTGTACCCTTTTTGAATGTTCATATCTGTTGCTTTGATTTCCTTTGTGCATGTTTGTTTGTCTCTTTCTCTCTCTCTGTGGGTGTTTGTATATGTGTGCATGCGTGCGCATGCACCATGTACATGTGGAGGGTGGCCTTCCAGTTAATCAAAAACGTATGCAGGACCCTAATGCCTGGTTCTCGGAACTCCCCACGTTGCTTAGGACTGCCACTGTAGACAAGAGGCGGCAGCAGCAGCAGCAGCGAACTCGCAGCCGGAAAGGCAGCGGCGAGGCTGCGGCTGCGGCTGCCGGGCTGCCTCCGTTGACTCCAACCTTACACGCACCTCAACCCGGTAGTGGTTGCTGGAGGACTCCACTTTAGGAGCTCATACGGAGAAAAAGCCCAAAACAAAGCCCAAACGAGAGCTGGAGAGGTGGGAGGGGGTCTTCTATTACAAACTGCACAGGAAAGACCATCTGCTTGACGGCTGCCTGGTGTACAACACAGGCATTTTCGGATGTTGCACAGGGCATGGGATGTGGTTGCGGAGCCGTGTGAGGAACTATACATGTGATCTCTTGGATTGGCGAGGCGTGGTGGTGGGGAAATGTCTTGCTACTGGGACTTTGTTGTGTCACTCGCGTAATTATTTTCATTCCCTTCCGGTTGTGTTTTTTTCTCTCCTTGTCCCCCCTCCCTTTCTCTATCTCTCTCTCTCTCCCTCTCCCCCCCGCCAATTTCCCTTCTTTCCCTCCCCCCCTTAAAGGTGCCCCCCGCACGAGGAAGAAGCGGTGCCCCTATTCGAAATTCCAGATCCGAGAGCTAGAGCGAGAATTCTTCTTCAATGTCTACATTAACAAGGAGAAAAGGCTGCAGCTCTCCAGGATGTTGAATCTCACCGACCGACAGGTTAAAATTTGGTTTCAGAACAGACGAATGAAAGAAAAAAAACTAAGCAGAGACCGCCTGCAGTATTTCTCTGGAAATCCCTTATTGTGAACCTCTTTTGTAAAACCAAACAAGAAAATTCTTAACGAGAAAGCAAGTGTTCTGAATATGAAGAAGGAACGTTGGTTTGACTGTGAAACCTACAAGCAACCCTCAGAGTTTTAGACCTTTGCCTTCTTTCCTTCCTTACAATTGAATGTTTGGGACCTCTTTGGGGGGGGAGGCGTTCACAGAAAGGAGTCACTTATAGGCTCCCTCTCCCCCCCCCCCCACATCGCCACTACTCCATGATCTAAACGTTGGAAAGGACTTGAATCCTGTCTGGACTTGTAATTTGACGTTTAGTGTGGAAGAACTGGAATTATTTCGATTTTTTTTAATTTTTATTCTCCTTTCTCGTCACCCTCCTCGCTACTACAACACCAACACCACCAACACCGCCAACACCACCCATCCACCCACCCAGTTTAAGACATCGATGTGCGGTGGGAGAAAAATCGCCGCGCTGTGGCCGGAGCAGTATTAAGCTACTTGTCCTTATTTTGATACGCAAGTCAATGATCTGTGTCAGCAAAAGCGCCTCCCAAAGACTCCCTGTCTTCCTTTGGGAGGAGGGCTTTGCGTGAGTGTGCCTGCAGATGTGTGAGTGAGGGAGTGTGTGCCTGCGTGCATGTGCGCCCTTGTGTGTATAGGCACACGTGTTCATCCTTGCACACTCAGTACACCCCATTTGGGCTCCACTGCTAGACATGCCAAGGACTGCTGCTGGTTGACCCCCTATTTAAATTACCTACCCCATTATTTAGCCCAATTTCAGTGGTGGAATATCAACACGTTTCCTCCTGTCTCTTATAGATGTATACATTCTGTCTGCGTTCACAGGTTTGGTTTCTTCCCCTCCCGCTTCCCAGCCACCTTTTCTCTGTGTCTGGGCACAGGGTATGTGTGGGAGAGGGTTGGGCTGGGAGGATGGGGAAGGGTCGACAATAAATTTGCAATAACCGTCTCTTACATAGTATGTAAATGTGTTTGCCCCTCTGGACATTGGAGACCAACAGCAGGAGGAAAACAACAACAGCAACAACAACACCGGAACAACAGCAGCAGAAACAACAGAAACTGCAATTATAAATAAATCTTTGTGTATGTAAAGAAGTGAATCCCAGGAAAACTCTGTGAAATTCTGTGGCAAATAAAGACATTTCAAGCTGTTCTACATTACAGTTTTATTTGACCATTTTATTAGTATTCCCCTCTTTTGAAATGCACTGTGGTCAGTGTGGTATGGACTCTCATGTAGAACTTTAAATGGCCAAAGTTGTATGTTTTATTACAAGGGCATGTATACACGCCTGTCTGTTTATCTATCTGTCTGTGTGCATGCACACTCCACTGTCCAATGTCCACACATTACACATACATACATATATCTCTGTTCTTGTGTGTGTGTGTGTGTGTGTGTGCTTGTGTGTGTGTGTAATACTAAGACCCACAGGCATATCTGTTTCTGTATATGTGCAACAAGGCCACATTAATATGAACCTTCTGGGTTTTAACTAGACATTTGTTGTGAGTTCATTGTTTTCATCATCGCATTTAAATTTACAGGAATTTTTTGGCCCAATAATACTGCCCTGTGCTTGGCTCCAGATGTCTTTGTCTGTTTTCTCGATGTAGTTAACCTTTTTAATTCTTTCTTTCTTTCTCTCTCTCTCCCACCCCTTTATTCTCCCTTTGTGAAAACAGTATATGGCAGCATGGTGAACTGTAAGTGAATGAGCAAGGCTGCCATAGGGTTAAAAGTAGGAATATGTTTCATGGGAAGTCAGAGCATCTCTCTGGCAAATTTCGTAATGTCAAGGATAAACTACCTCTCCTCCTCCTGGGTCCACCTCCCCCCTCGCCCGGTGCAATGCACAAATACAAAGTCAAGTACTGAATGCCTTCTTTTGCCCAAAACAAGTTCAACTGCCGGACATTCGGAAAGAAGTGCAATTTTATGTTTACGCATCAATAATGCCTCCCACCACCACCACCTCCGTTAAACCAATGTGCCTACAACGGAATAGAAACGCACAATAAAATAGAGAGGTCTGCTGTTTTATTGTACCAGTAGGAGAAAAGCGAGGACCTTAAACATTCTAATTGCTAGATCTTTAAATCCTCTGGCAATTCATGATGAATATTTGTGCATTTCGTATTTGGTCCTTGTGACTGCAGCTGGTTAAAGGGGCGAACATGATCAAAATTGCATTCTCATCCAACTGGCCTTAGGAATGGCTAGGTGACTGTGCCGCTTTATGCAGCCCTGTTCACTGGAAATACTTTTGATGTTTCCCTTTCAGGGGGGCTTGATTTGTCAGCAGTGGGGAAACCCACAAAAATGTGCTTCGTTAGCAAAAATGAAGAGAGAGCGCGCGTATAAAAGAACTTCAGCTTTTTTATAGATCCGTCTCCCGTTTCGCTCTGATACCATGTGGAAAGGTCATGTTAACAGGAACGGTTCTCGTTAGAGGAGCGGAGGAGGAACGAGCGTGTGTTTGCACGCGCGTGTTTGTGTGTGTGTACACCTAGACGCCCAAGCAGAACGGGAACAGTTTTCTTCCTTCCTTTATTCCCGCCTTCTCCTTGCTCCCCTGGATTGTTGTGGTGTTGTCCTTCCTTGCGGATGCACTGCAGGCAACAAAGCTTAGGGCCTACACAGTTCCTCTTGCATCAAAGGCACAATGTCTAAGGCACACATTCCCTGAGGAGGGAAGTCTCTTGAATGCCTGTAGTCCAAGGTCTAGAGGGGTGCCCTGGAATAGCAACCCCGGAGCCCGAAGTCGGCCAAGGGCGCTCCCAGGCAAAGAGGGGGCCCACTCACAACCCCGCGCGGTCTCAGCGGCCTAAGAAGGAAAATGGCGCAGGTCTCAAGCCTCTCTCTCCCTTCACGGTCATTCGGAGCTACTTAAACCTCTTCCCAGGGATACTGAATACTTTAAACATAGGTGCAATCGGGTGCATATCTCCAGATCGGCAAGTCCACTCAATATGCCGTAACTGTGGCAGTTGTCTGGACAAAGGGGGCGACTAGTCTAGACATTGTAATAAAGACTGCAGCACTAAACAGCTTAATTTTTCCTTAATTACCACCGTCTGGCCATAGAAAGAGACTTCCGCTGTAAATAGTAAACAAATAAGGGCATCTTTGCCCAGCTTTCTTCCAGCGTCCAGCCCCTCACTAGGACACGCACACACACACACATATGCACACTCTTTCACTTCCAGCTCTCCCTCCCTACACGCTCCTTCCCGCCGCCCCCCCTTCCATCCCGCCCTCCTTCGCCGTGCCTTTCGCTGGGGCTGCCACACAATGAAACTGGAGGCCTAGTTCAAAGTTTTCTCCAGCTAAAATGGAATGCCAGTTGTAAAATCCAAGTTTATAGACCATGTGGGACTTTACAAGGGTATTAAGCAGCAGTGCGAGGTAGGGATAACCCGTTAATGTCCTTTCGGGGGTTTTGTTTTTGTTTCGGGGCGGGGGAGCGTTTAGCTGTGGAAGCAAGGCTGCCCTTGTGAGCGAAATTTAGGGACAGGGTGTAATGTTTAGCCCTGAGATGCGTTTCTACGCTGTCCTAAAATCCTGGCATCCAGCGACCAAAGGAACCCAATAGAAAAGTCTGTTGTGCACACTAGGAATTATACTTATTGCATGCAGGGAGGGGAAGGGGAGCCACAAGAGGAACAAAAAAATGTGAATATATGATGTCTTTGAACTTCAATGGAGTCAAGTCCATCACCTTTAACCCTTTTGTAATAAACCGGAATCAAAAAGCCTTCCCGACCCCTTTTCAATGTTCCCGCCTACCAAAGAGAGTGTGTGCGTGGGTGGGAGAGGATATATACAGACGCACGCACGCACGCACGCACGCACACACACACACACACACACACACACACACACACACACACACACATTTTAAAAAGTGCATGTGTGCGCGTGTGCTGCTGCATACCTCCTCCAACAGCATTCGCGCCAGGCTTGGTGTTTATGGTACTTAATGTTTTACTCCGCTGCTACCCGGCTTGATCTATCTTGAAGAAGCTTGGCGTTAGCACACACACAAATACACACACAATACAAGTCACAAGACAAGCTTTATTATTGTTATAAACCTTTTGATATCTTAACGCATGGAAAGTTTTTATAACTTTGCTTGGTATTAAAAGTTTTACAAGTGCGTGCGTGCCAGCGTGTGCGCGCGCCCTTTCCTTTTCTCCGCCCCTCCTTCCTTTTCTTCTTCTTCTTCCTCCTCCTCCTCCTCCTTGCTTGGCATTCCACACACGCATTTGAGGCTTTGCATAAGACAACTTTTATTTTGCGCTCGGAAGGTCTGTCAGGATAAAGCGGCCCCCTCATAGGCTGGGAGTCTCGGTGTAAAGCCACATTAATGACACACAGGCTAATTGCGAAGGACCTCCGCGTGTGACGTACCAAACACACACACACCGCCACAAGAACCCGTTTCCTGCCTTTGCCTGGAATCCCCTCCTTAAACTCTGGGGAGCTGTTCGTAGGTGACTCGCTTGCGAGATAAGGCTCTGAAAGAGGAAAGGTGAGGGGCGAACTTCGAATGGCTTCTTGGCAGGGCGCAGGAGGCTGGAAAGGCTTGGGCTGGCGGGCCAGGAAGACCTCTTCCCGTTTGGTTGGTGGCTGCCTGGTGCTGTTCTTCCTTCTCTCTCTCTTTCTCTCTCTCTCTCCCCACAATTCCCGAACAAGGCCGGCCGGCGTGAATTTCCCCCTGGTGGGCAGAGCAGAGAACTGTGTATGTGGACGTGCGTTTGCCTCCTACGCCGGGTGCAGTAGGGTAGGCTTGGGATTTGTTCTGGACTGGGGGTGACCCCATTGCCACCAATCTCCTCTTTTTTTTACCTTCTTTTTTTCTTTTTTCTTTTTGCAAGCCGTGCGAGCGACTTCAGCCGCCGGCGAATCTGCGCGATCTCTCTCGCCTTCCCTGCTCCTCCTCTTGAGTTCTGGAGCCGAGCGACGTAAACTTGACTGTGTAAACGCGCTCAGGTTCCGCGGGGGCGACTCCTCTCACCGGCCACTTTACATAAATAAATAAAAGAACAACAACCCGGGGCGGTGAGCGCAAGCCGGGCTGAATCGCCGCTTGACACTCTCGCCCTTGGGCCAAAACTTCCCTGCGGCCAGTCCCAAAACAAACTGACAATGGGGCCCGAAAACTTGCCTGCCCTGGGACCCGAAGAACTCCGAGGAGTAAAGGCAGTGGCTTTGGCAAGTGGACTTGAAGCGCTCGAGGTGTGTGTGTGTGTGTGTGTTTACCCTCATTCACTATCTCTTTCAATCTCTCTCACCCTCTCGTCTGGTTGAGATAGCTTTTGCTGAGAGAAGAGAAGGATTTGTTGGCTTATTGGGAAGGAAATGCCCCAGAGCCTCAGACAGAGAGAAAAGGATGGTGCCTCTCTCTGGAAATAAAACCACCCCACTTCCCCCACCCCACCCCACTCCATTTTGTTCGTGTATTCTGAAACTAGAGACTCTGCTGGGCCCTTAATTGGCTCTTCCACCACCACCGCTGCCACCACCGCCGCCGCCGCCACCATCCAGACCTCTGCAAGCCACCACCGCATGGACCATTAATTTTGTTCGCTGTTTTGTTTTGCACCTTTGACAGGCACAAGAGTTCTGGATAAATCGGAGGCGGACTATGAGAAGGCCTTTCCGGTATCTCTGGATGCATGCGTTTCATTTCATTTCATTTTTCATTGTGGATCTCTTGTATTGTGAAGGGCCGTGGTGAGAGGGAACCAGAGCTGCCACCCTCCTTCATTTTTGCAGATGAAGGAAATCGTTTTATTTATCCGCCTTTGAAAGTTCCTGAAGAATAAAACAGATCGGTCACAGCTGTAGTGTTAAGAAAAGGACAAACAAACAAACGCCATCTCGTTAAAGGTCTGTTTATACTTTTTAATAAAGTTGGAAACTAGACGGATGTTCAGCGTATGTTCGATTTAAGCACTTCTCTTTGCTTTTGATAACCCTCAAATTACAAAATGAAGCGGCAAGAACGTGGTTCACCAACTCCAAAGACTTGCCCTTCTTTTCTCCCCTGTGGCACAGGAGGACAGAGCACTTTGTCAATGGAAAGTTGGAGGAAAAGTTTTGTTTTGGCTAATGGCGCGAGAAGGGAGCAAAATTAAATTAAATCAAATTAAACAATACAGATTATGGACAAGAGACAATGGAAAAATATGTCTTTGCCTGTGAAAAGGAGATATAAACGGAAGAAAGGGAGGGATTGGAGGTGAAGTGGAAAGACGGCTCTGTTGCCATATTTTCCATATTTTTAACTATAAACCCAATGTTTGGGTTAAATGATGGCTAAAATAATCTGATACTCTGGTGACCATCGGGTTTTCCGCACAAACCTCAGCTTTAAAGATACACACACAGTGGCTCCTGGACTACCAGTAGTGTAATTCAGGAGGGGAGAAAGCACTTTAACAATTCAGGACAGATAATTCTAAATACCCCTAAACACTCATCTTTCCCTGCTGAAAACACCACTCTGGATGAAATTCCATTTAATTTAAAACTAGCATTTGGTCTATCTTTTCCTGTCAGGGACATACGCAGACAAGGTACGGTCTTAAATAGAGGTAAAGCTGGGTTTGTCCTTGAACAACCATTTCTCTCTTTAGAAATGGAGATGCTCACATTTGAGTCCTTATTAAGAACCTGGGACGGGCAAGGTGACAAAACAAGGTCAAGAACACACATTTCCAAATCATCAGATATTCAGTCCTCTGTGTTATCTTATGAAAATGATACTGGGTCATAATAAGCACCTTATGGAGAAAAGGCAGTTTCTCCCCTGAGTCAGGGCAGCCAGAGAAATCCTTAAATTCTTTCTGTTTATTTTAATGCAAAAGAAATTAACATTGTTCTGACAATTTATTCATTCTATCTGATTTCTGGAGGGATTAGAAATTTAGTTATTCTATTCTCCCATTTCTCTGGAAAAGTTTCCCCTGGGATCTCAGAATCCTTTTTTTAAAATGACAATAATAAGGACAATATTAAACACTGGTGTAAATCTATTTTTGAAACATCTCCTAGTTACTTTTTTGTCCAAGGGCATCACTCAGAATGCTTTAAAAACTGTGGGAGAAAACTCAAATCTTTAGCTCTCCAAATGGTACCCATATCAAACAAGAAACATATTTTCCCCATTGGCCTCCTCCTCTTGCTTGCAAACATAATAAGTTAATTCCTTGAAAGAGTTTGCATTTAAAACTTGTCAGAAGGAGAGGTGGGTTGACAAATAGTCAATCAGGCTGACAGAGAAAGGACTTATTCTCTTTATCTTTGGTCCACCTCTGTGAATTCATCACACATTTTCTCCTAATATCAGAGTATTGTTCAAAATACATGCAGGTCACCTTTTGATGTAAATTGAAACTATATCACATTATTTTAGACAGAAGGTAGGCTAAACCATGTACATTTTTGGTAGCATTACTAAAACTATGGTTTCTGGATTGTGTGGTCCATGGGACCTGATTCTATCTCCCCTGGTTCAACTTAATAGGCTGTTTCCATGTTATTTTCCGCCGGTTGTTTCTGGGTTATATTAGGTACAGTCTCCTACAAATATTCACAATTACACTCAAGGAGAGAGAGAAAGAGGGGAGGAATGGAGAGAGATGCAATATGGTCACTGGAGTGAAAGCCATGAGAGTCACCTTCACCAACTTTGGCCTCCAAGATCAAATCCAAGGAAAAGGAGCTAAACTCACACCCACATCCTGGTGACTAAAGACTCTACGTTGGGGGCAGGAACAACCTGAACACAGTTTTCAGTACCACCTCAAGGAACATAATATCATTCCATAATTCTTTGACTTAAGTTACCCCAAAAGAAGGAAGCAGTATAAGAGGGATTGTAAAGTTTGATAGATTTCTTGTGGTGATAGTTTACAGTTTCTAAGCCAACATCTAAAGGCGTGGGTTTTATTTTTGCATCACTGTTATCGTACTCTAGTGTACTTCCTCATAAATCAGAATTATTTCCTCTACAACACAGAGTATAATACCAGGCAGAAATACAAATTTAAGGTAATCATTAAAGTGTTGCTACCAAAGACTTCTTAGAAGTGAAAATGAATGCTTGTAATAAAAATGTGAAGAAAAAAGTTGTTGTTGTTTTTTTAAAAAAAATACAATAGATGTAAGAGGTACTTTGCACACATAACACAGGGTTAAATAATTAAAGGGAAAAGGGAGCAGGTAAAAAATTATGTGCAAGTTTGAGATGTACTTTTGTGAGAGTTATTAGACATATGGGTCTTTCTTTCTTTCTTTCTTTCTTTCTTTCTCTCTCTCTCTCTTTCTTTCTTTCTTTCTTTCTTTCACCACTTCAGTGATATTTCTTTCATTTCCCCAACCCCCATGCTTTCCAGATTTTAAGGGAAATGAATTGTTTTTTATGTGTGTGCACTTGGTTGATTGTATGTGTGTCTGAGTATGAGCTTTTTAGTCAACCCCTAACCCCCACCCCCACCTCACCCCTAGGTTTGCAGCCTGCCCGTGTCCTCCCCCTCTACTGCAGACCTCTCCCCCCCACACACACACACGCACCCTCCAAAGGAAGAGAAGGGAAACTGGTATCAAGGCTCCCTTTTTTGGGTCAACTGAACTGTCTGCCTTTGGCATTCACAGGGAAGGGCAATCAGACACCAAAGACAATAGCCAACCGACTGTCTGCAGTTGCTCCTTATGCCCAGACACTGGGAGAAAGAAAGACAGAAAAACCACACTTTAAAAAAACCACCACCACCACCACCTCACTTCCTGGCTTTTACTTCAGTAAAAATAATTCCAAATAGCCCCCCAAACAAGAGAATTACACACCCATAATCTCCAGTCCACATGTGTGAGCCACCATAAACATGATGTAGGCGTCATTGCCACTGCCCACTCCCTTTCCTTCTTTATTTTTTTTAATAAAGTCCATTACATGCTTATATGAAACATAATACGTTGCATTTGCACAATGATGTTTCTAAAGGAGTATAAAGAACCCAGGGCAAAGCTCTTCTGGTCTTTATTCAACACACAGGCTTTCTCCTTTTAAGTTTTAATAGCATTTTGTTGGTATTTATTTTCTGCAATTAGAGTAAAGCATTTTTCCCAACGGGGTTTCTACTTAGGCTGATGAATTTTATTTCCCTTCCTATTAATGACCCATGTTTATCATACTTCTAATGATTTTTAACTTTAAGCAATATTCCGTCTCCTGGAAATGCTGTCTGGAATAATTGCTTGATGCTAGAGATCCGGAGATCCTGAGTGAGGTTAAGAAATGTATGTAAATTGTTTGACGAGGAAGGGGGGATTCTGTGCCCACCAGCCACCACCTCCCAAACAGTCGACCCACCAAGACCATTCCTTTTTGTGAAAGGACTTTGACCGTCAGCCGCTGGAGCTGCTGGAAATGCCTCCGGATGATTGCATGCGAAAGAGATGGCCTGGCAAGCAGGAATGCTTCCTAAAATATATTTATTTATTTGTATCTCAGCCGATCGCCAAGGCTGTTCACACACACGTGCACGTATGCTTTCGGTTTCCCTTTTCTGCTTTGCGAATTTAGAAGCACCCTCTGCCTTGGATTCAGGGATATGGGCGCAACTCCATGTCTGCTGACCATTCTCGGTAGAACTGAGTGGAGAATTAAATAAAAACAACAACAACAACTAATTATTTGACAGATTTCGCCTCAGGACGGTTTGCACAACCCGCTTCCTGCTTCTTACAATTGGGGAGGGGGAGGAGGAAATATAACACAGGCGGGGAATCCACTCTAGTAAATAAGTAAATAAGAGACTTGGAAGCGTCAGAGTCACCCCAAACTGTCCAAGAAAGGGGGTCAAGGTATTGGTCTCCCCCCCCCCCCAATGCACCTGTGAAAATGCATAAGGTTCCAGGCTCTACAGTCAGCGGGTCAGCCACATGATCTGCAAAAACATATTTAAAAGGAAAGGGTGGGGGTTGAGAGGGAACCAAAGGAAAGCCATATAATGCCAAACGGCATTGGTCTTTAATTTCATCACCTATAAATGAGGAAGTATTGGTTCCCATGCTAAAGTTTTATCCTTTGCTTATAAATATTATGTGGAATTTTCGTTGGATACCATAAAACTGAACGATTTCTATCAAACTGTTTTAAAAAGACCTATGCAGATAACACAAATAAGAGGCTATAAAGTCGCGAATGGCTTTCCAGAGGAAGCAAACGGGGCGTTTAAAGTGCAGGAAAGCTCTTAGCATGTGCTGTGTTTGGGAGTGGGGGGCGGTGGTGGGGTGGATGGGGCTCTGAGACAAATAGAATGATGCAGTTTAAGACTTCCTTGGTCGAGAGTATTAAAACTTCTCACCCTTGAAGAGGGGGGTGGGTGGGTTGAAGGTTGAGGGCCCCCAGCCTGGAAGGTGTTTTTTTTTTTCCAAAGCAACAGCCGAATTGATTTGTAAAGCAATGTGGTAGAAAACACGTTTATAAAGATCTTCCGCTTATGACCAGGGAACAGTGCCTTTCACGATTCTAAACAGATAAAACCAAAATTAATTGCATTCCATGTTTCCCTCCTGCTATCCATCTCCACCCCAATCCTAGCACAATTTCCCCCATTATTATTTTCTCTCTCTCTCTCTTCTCTCCTCTTTTCTCCTCTCTTTCTCTTTTTAAAAAGAAAAAGCTCCTTGACCATCCCTTGAAAATGGCTATGAACCTTATAAAGGTTTGTAATCCTTCGTCATGAGCTTGAGATTCCTTCCGTTTAGCTGGTTGTGTTCTAGGGGCCATTATTATCATCATCATCATTAGCAGCAATAGGAATATTTCTTAACGTTCCTTGCTTTGCCATGTATTTATTCACAGAGTATCCAGTTCCTTCAAAAAATAATAATAGGAAAAAAGCGTTGTTAAGTCTGGGTTTCAATACATTAGCCAGATTTAATACAAACAACAGAACAACATGACTTAATTGCAACGGGACAAAAAACAGGTCTCATAAAGAAATCAGCCACAAGGTAAACATGCAATTCAACTTATCTCCATATCTGAAATGCCAGTTATTATTGTGAGATCGTTAAGTTCAAAGACAGAGACAAAAAAGCAGAGAGAGTTAGAGATCGTAAAGAACAAACAGGGGTAGTGAAACCAGCTAAAAGGATAGTTAATATAGTACATATGTGTGTTTGACTGAGTGTAGAATCTATGAAAATAATATAAAACAAAAATGTGTTTGATCGGATAGTCTTCCTGTTGAATAAAACTCTCCCAGAGCATCTTGCATTCCGAAATTTCATCTTATTTCATTGAAATAATTTGCTAAAGAAGAAATATCTAGACTTCCACCCACCCACCCCAGAACTGTTCCCTGTAGCCTTCCCATTGATACATTCATTTTTGATGTAATTCTGTAAAGCGTATGTCAAACCTGTGCATAAGTTCTAAAGCCCTGAATGAATAAAAAAAATAGGACAACTGATCTTTCTTACAAAACAAATAAATGAACACGGTTGCATTTGAGATCAGGCGGGAGGTTTTTTTTTTTAATTTTAAATACTTGTGAAAGAGAGACCACAGACAGGAAACTTTTTAAACAAAAGGTAACAAAGCAGATTTTTTTTAAAAAAATGAATAAACATGGTTTATTTTAGGATTTATTTGAAGGCACTTTATAGCTTGAAATTCAGCTATGAAGCTGGTTTTTGTGCAGGAAACACCTGAACTTAATAAAGTGCCGGGAGGACAGTTTTATATTTGTCTTGAGTTCAGACAACTTTTTTAAAAAAACAATAAGAATTTGAAAGATCATTTTGTCTTCTTAGACCTTAGGGATTGCCACTTGATTTCCCGGGATTTTTAATCTAGCAAAATTGTCCGAATGACCAATTATATATTTTGGAGGAGCATCTTCCACGTATTTCAAGTTTAACTGACAACGGGGAAGGTGGCAGTGAAGCGGGGAAAAGGGGCTGGTGGTGAAATTCTTGCTAAGAAAGAAGGATGCGGGGAAAGTTTATTAGGGTGTGTAGCTGATTAACTCTTTTCCCTAAGAAATGTGACTTATTTTAAGGGGGGGTGGGAGAGGAAAAAAGGAAGAAGGGATGAAAGAAAGGGGAAAGGGAAATGAAGTTGGATTATTTGCTGACCTTTTAATTTGAATTTGACTTTGCTTCTATTTACTCGTTCGCTTCTTTTATTCCCCCCCCCCCCACACACACACACACTGGTGTAGACACGCGTTCGTTCATTGGTAAACAAACTCGAGGGAGAAAAGGGGGTCTCCCTCTCCCTCTCCCTCTCTCTCTCTCTCTTTCCTTTGTTCAACGTGAAGGTGCCGGGTTCTCTACCCTTCAGAAACTGATAGATGTCGCTGTTGCTCCACGCTGGTTTTCTCTTCTCTCAACAACTTGACCCCGGTGACGTCACCGGCGTCTGAATCATCAAGGCCATTTTCAATCCTCATTGGCCTGGCCGTCACGTGGTTGGGACCAATGCGTGGATAATTATGGTGCTGATATTTTTCCCTAAAAAAAAGATGTCAGCCCCTGGCTGTAGTATTCCTCTTTAAAATCCCTCTCTGAAAATGTCATGTCCCAACAATGTGACTTCTAACTCGTTTTTGATGGACTCGTTAGCCGGTACCTGCAGAGGGGAGAATTATTCCTCTAACCAAGGCATGTATATGCAGTCTGGGAACGACTTCAACTGTGGAATGATGAGGAACTGTGGGATAATCCCGTCTCTCTCCAAAAGGGACGAGGTGAATAACGCCAGCTTGTCTCTCAACACCTATCCATCTTACCTTTCTCAGCTAGACACCTGGTGTGACCCCAAAAATACTTACCGAATCGAGCAACCTGTTGCGAGACAACTCCCCTCCTGCTCTTTCCCCACCAATGTCAAGGAAGAAAATGCTTGCTGTATGTATAATGCTGACAAAAGAGCCAAAAACGCCACCGAGGCCACCCTCTACCCCAATCCGATGCCTGAGTCCTGTCTCAATGACCATGAAGTCCCCGTGCCTAGTTACTACCGGGCTAGCCAAGGTTATTCCTCCATGGAGAAAGCGACCAACTGCAGCAACCCCAGCGAGTTTGAGGGAACTTTCGAACCCAGGGCGAGTCTCAACCAAAGGAGTGAGCATCTGGAGCAGCAGCCGCCGCCGCCGCCGCCTCCACCGCCGCCGCCGCCGCCACCACCACCACCATCTCAGCCGTCCCAGCAAGTACCACCACCACTATCACAACCAGGAGTTAAAGTGAGCTTCCCTGAAAACCCCAAACCAGAGAACCCTCAGAATACCCCTGCCAACGAAATTAAAACAGAAAAAAGTCTCCCTGTCGCCAAAATAAATCCTTCGGAAACTGAGAAAGACATGCATAAATGCACAGACACCAGCACTGACAATTCTGATACCGAAGCAAAAGGTAAGAAAGTCCCTTCTTTCCACAAAGAAGCTGGCTTCCAAAGCATAGTCATGACGTTGGCTTCGGTTGTTGTTGACATTGTTGCTATTACTATATTATTCTTGGCGTTGTTGTTAGGCAGAACGCTATGTCTATTGTATTAGAAAGCATTAACTTTCTCTGCAGCTTTTAATGCAGCAAATTCCATGCGGGTAAAGCTTTTTGCCTTCTTTAGGAAAAGAGCAGCAGCCTTATCAATAGTAGTAATAGCAGCAATAATAATAATAATAATAATAGTAATAATAATAATAATAATAATAATAGCTTTGCAATTTTTAATAATAGTAATATCAATATCCATAACTACAACAGACACCATCTCTTCTGGAAATTAAATATTTCTAGGCGTTGAAGTGCCATTGCTAAAATGTGAAGGCGACCTTGCGTTGTTTTCTGTGGGGCAGTTTGTGTTAAAAAGCCTGTGCCTAGGGCGAAGTTGCATGCGGTGCGTTTGTATTTGTTGAGTTTGTCCTAGGTGGGCTCCAGAAATGGCCTTAATATGTACCACTGGGGTTTTGTTGTGCTGTGTTGTGTTGTGTTAAATGCAGGTATTTGTAAAAGGCTATCGTTTCCATCTAGAAAGGTGTTTTCTGTTTTGCTGCAGCTGGATCAGTTGTCTTCGTTATTTTCCTTTTTTTTCCCCTGGCTGTCAAATTGTTATCTTCTCCCCGCCTGCCTTCCTTCCTTCCTTCCTTCCTTCCTTCCTTCCTTCCTTCCTTCCTTCCTTCCTTCCTTCCTTCCTTCCTTCCACTAATGAAATCAGGATTGCTTATTAGGGGTTGAGTTGTTTGGAAAAGGAGAACCAGAGGTGTGGTGATGGAAACGGTTTGCCACGTCCTTCAGGATGGACTTGATGGTTGAGTTTCATTACCATTGCCTGCTTACTCGTTGGAGAGCGGCGGTGCCCGGGTTCAAGAATCTGTTTGTGTGGAAAAATCGTGCCACCTACCCACCCCGCGCGCGCCCTTTCCATGCGGAGCACATCTGCTGGAAGTTTAGGCTCTCCAGGAAACAAGAGTCGCTTGGGTTTGGGAGGGGAGAAGGTTCCCTGGATGGAGGTTGCGGTGGTGGCTTTAGAAATAATTCTACAGGAGAAGTGGCGGGTGGCTAATTAGGTCCTCTTGGGGCGAAAAAAAATCGCTCTTAGTATTTCTCTAAGGTCGCAGGAAGGGGAAGACTGAGGCGCCTTGGATGCCTTCTGCCCTGAAAGGGGATCCAACGTGTGGAGAAGATGGATTTAGATCCTACAGGGAAAGGAGGCAGATGAAACCAGAAGCTTTTTTAAAAAAAAAATAGTTTGGCTCCAGCAATTGCAAGTTGAAAGGCTCCCTGAGCGTCGACATGATTCGGAAACAATCAGAAGAGAGGGGTCCCTTTGGGTGCTTAAAGGCAGTCCTGTGAAAGCAGCACGTGCATGGGACACATACATGCATACCTGTGGCACACAGGCATGCATGGCCCATTCAATACATATGCATACCCGTGTTGCCTGCCTGCTTTCCCCGCCTGGCTCTCACAGAAGGCATCTCTCCCTCCGCGGTTTCTCACCTGATCTGGCGTTTCGTTCATTGATAGGTATACAGATAAATAGGTATACACACGGTGGTATTAAAATGGCCGAAATCAGCTCCTTTTTTTTCTCTCTCCTTGAAGGCCCCCCCCCCCCCGCGCATCCACAAATACAGGGAATTTTTTTTCCTTCTGCCCGCCGGTTTCATGGCCAGCTTGAAGGAAAATATTGCAAAGTCAAGGTTAGGGAAGGTGTAAACAAACAAACAAACAAACAAACAAACAAACAAACAAACAAACAAAATATCTACAAGTGCCTCTAGTCGTTCCGAGTCCTAATTTAGCGTGAGTCGAATTAGCCAAAAAAATAAAATAAAATAAAATTAATCATGAATGGCCTTGGGATTTGGACTGGGAGGAAGAAGGGAATAAATAAAGTAGAAAACGCTTCCCTTTCGGGTTAATGCTGAATCCCTATAAATGAACGGCTACGGAAACGTCCGGCCTGGATTTTCAAACTTTTCTTTCATGTTTATTTACCCCGCAATGTGTGGGGAGAAAAGAGAAGGACGGCCGTGGCCAGGATCCCAATATTTCGTACTATTGGAAAGAATGGGGATTGGTTTGGCTTTTATTCCCCTGCCCTCTCTCTGGTTCCATGTGGGTCTCATCATGTCCATTTCTCTTCTGCCAAACATGCCCAAGCAAAGAGGAAGGGATGGCGTTTAAGGATTTGGGGTCGGAAGGGTTCAATGGCAGAGGAACTGGGGATCCAGAAAGACACTTCAGGGCAGGCCAACAGGGGTTTGGTCCCTCGCTTGTGGCACTTTATGTGTGTGTGTGCGTGCGTGCGTGCGTGCGTGCGTGCGTGCGTCTGAGGGTGTGTGCTTTGGTGGTGGTGGGTGTATTTTGTCTTCTACAGTTTTGGAACGGAACCTCTCCTAAGAGATGGCGTCGAAATGGCCCAGATAGACCTTTACAAAACGCTTTCCAGCCATTCACACACTCCCACCGCAGGCCAATTTGAGCCCGCTCCTGCTGCCCAAATCCAGGCATGTCCAAATTCAAATCCGAGAGCTTCATATTTCTGTATGGGCGTCTGAAGTGCAGCAGGAAGGCTGGTTTGGTGGAAATGTGTGAGCTTGTTGTGTGTGTGTGTGTGTGTGTGTGTGTGTGTGTGTGTGTGTGTGTGT
>JAHTLZ010003468.1:13752985-13765145 GCA_023846285.1 Phrynocephalus versicolor | reverse complement strand
TTTCTTTCTTTCTTTCTTTCTTTCTTTCTTTCTTTCTTTCTTTCTTTTTCCTCCTCGCCGTAAGGAGAAACGTCCAGGGGTGGTGGTGGGGGTGACTTGATCCTCCGTTTGCGCTCGCTTATGAAGGGCTGTCAACGCCACGCCGCCTTCAGCTTTCAGCTGTGGGGCCCGCAGGGGCTGCGAAAGAGGAGGGAGGGGGGGGGTGGCTGGCTGGCTGGCCGAGTTGGGGGGGGGGGGGGGGGAGAGAGAGGAGTGGATTTCTTTAATCCGAACTTGACGGTGTTAATTGAACCGAGTGGAAACAACACGGAAGGCCGGCCGGCAAAGGGAAGAGTTGCCGCTGGCCTGCGTGCCAAGGGTGCGGGGCTTACGCTGCTCCTTCCCGGACAACCCCCCTCCCACCCTCACCCACACCCCATTTGGCTCGGAGACGGTGGATTCCTAAACCGCCTTGGCGACGTTTTCGTCCTTCAGTTCGCCGGAGCAGCACTTCCCGGAACTATTTATAAAGAGCTGGGCGGCTCAGCTCGCTTTCCGTGCCACGTCTTCGCAGCTTCCTTGGGGCGAATCCCGCAGCAGCTGCTCCGGAGTGCCACGGCAGGGCGCCGGGTTGTGGGGCGGGGGGGAGGAGAGAGGGAGAGGGAGAGGGAGAAGGGGAGGAGGTCCGGTGCGTCGCTTGCTGCCTTGGAGTCCCCCAGGCCTCGAGTCGTTTGTGGGAAAGAGATCTGTCCCCTGATGGACAAAGATCCTGAAAGATGCTCCAAGATGCTCCACCACTTCTGCTGGGAAGGGCGAAGGTGAAGGAACAGGAGGAGGAGGAGGAGGAGGAGGAGGAGGAGGTTAAGCCGAGCAGTGCAGGGCAGGGCAGCAATGCTCTTCTCCCCCACCCACCCCCACCCCCTTTGAAACCAGAGGAGAATTTTCATTACCGAGGCTTCAATCAGGAGGAGACCGGCGAGCCACAGTTCCAGTAACCTCCTCATATATATATGAATGCTCATGTGTATGCGCCTATGTGCCCGTGTTAGGTAGGTAGCTGGGGTGGTGGTGGTGGTGATGGTCGTGTCTCTGAATCTCCTCCTCAAGAAAGCACTGTATCCATTCACTACCAGGGCGGGAACAGGTTAGGAAACAATAAGATCTATAGTGTCAGATCTAATCTAAGGATCAATAAAACCCCTTCCCAAACCCTGTCCATTTAAAGCACACATGATTATTTTGATATTTTTTTAAAAAAATTCTCTTTATTAAAAAAAATTAAGCATGCATATATACATGTGCACTCAAAACACTGCCATACATACAGACCTTAAAAATGCATGTCATCCCTTTAAAAACAAAAAGCACGATCCTTTCCTATCTTTATTTTTGGTTCGGTAAGGAGGGAGCAGAAGGAACCGGGGTGGGCCAAGTGAATGCAGGATTGATTTGCTTCTGAGAGGGACGCGCTGTTTTTATCGAAATACATGAGTCTCTTGCGGTGACGCTGTCCAGAAGGCGAAGGAAATGTAGCTTTTTCGCCCTGCAGGTAACTGACGTTCGGGATTTTAATGACTCTAGGATCGTCTTGTTCGGATGGAAATACAGTCTCCGAGAGGGCATCGCAGAAGCTTCATTACTTTTCCAGGAAGACTATAGCCTCAGCTTGGTGGTGTAAGGCAAATAAGAATAAGAATAAGAATGAAAAAGAAAAAGAAAAACCCACGCAAAGTGATGGTGATCTGGGATCACAGTCTGTTGGAAAGCTCTCAGATGGTGTCCTCTCTGTGGTTGCGGAAGGAGTCTAAAACGCGCCGGTCCTTGTGGCTGGGAAGGCACTTGTATTTCTTCCGTCCTGTAGGCGAGCTGCTCTTTTCCCCTTGATTTCCAACGGGCCACACGGCTCCCAGCCGGGAGGATCCCTTGAACGAGGGAAGAAGCTTTGCACTCCAAGCCCTGCTAAGATCTTGGGCTATGAACAACCTGCAGCGTTCAGGAAAGCTGTTTGGGTTTTTCTTGGGTCCTCCTTTGCCTTTTGTTTTTGCTCTGCTGTTTTTGTTGTCAGGAGGCAGAGGGTGCCTTTGGAAATCAAAGGCATCTCAAGCGAGTAGGTTTTATTTCTGTGTAAAAGAAAAAAAAAGTGGTGGGGGGGGGGGGAGAGAGAGAGAATATTCCATCCAGGAATATTTTAATGACCTTGCTTGCCTGCATTAAGGTTACCAGCAGGGTTTATTTCTCCACGCCCTTCTCTTTTATAATCCATTATTCTTGGTGTGTATTCATAGGTTAGACCTCCTGACTTCGTAGAAAATAAACCTTTTAATCTTATTTTTCTATTCGTTCCCTTGCTCTTCTAAACAGATAGCATATATTTCGAACCCCCCCATGTGTGTGTGTGTGACAGAGAGAGAGAGAGAGAGAGAGAGAGAGAGAGAGAGAGATTTCCTGGCTGATTCAGTATATCTTAGCAAATACCATTCTTTTGGAAGATTTATTTTTGCAAAGAAAATTATATTTCTTCAGTGCAACTAGACCATATCCTTGACGCATTATATATACACACTCTTGCATTTCTCCCTCCATTTAATTTCTCCATAGAGGAAGCCTCAAAAATGATGAGACTAATGCTTAAGATTAACTTTCCCTGGTGCATTTAAGACAAAAATGAAGTCACTAGAGACTTTTGATTGACAGATAAAATTGAACTCCAGAAAGGCCCAAGGATAACTTCATGTGGCTATAGGGATATTTCCCTGAAGAAAGCGGCAGACTAAAATTAGTATGAGAAGAGGGGGAAGGAGATGGTTACTTTAGGTTTTATAGGAGGATCTCCTCACCCTCCCCACCCCCACCCCCACCAAAAAAAAATCAGAATTCCTTGGACTGACAGATACACACACAATAAGGAGAGTGACACTGGGATTTCATCTCCTCTGCCCCATTTCTATTTAAAATATGTTCATGGTAGAATGAAATGCTATTTGTTGTGAGTGAAGTAGTATTTCTTTAGTGCAAGCCAGTACATAAAATGACCAAGGACTGGTGAATTGAGACATGTTCAGAAATCTAAATCACCTCGCTCAAAAGAACTTTTAAAACACCTTTTAATTGGGAGTACTGATAAAAGGGGTGGTGGAAGATGAGTGAGAGAAAATATTGACTGAGAAATTGTGCAAGCATTGGACAGCATCTGTCCTCCTTTTCTTTTTACTGCCTGAAGCTGCAAGGTGCTTAAAATATAAAATCTACTCCTGCCCTAGTGTGTCTAGGGGACCTGCACAATGTCTTATGGAGCATAATGTCACTGGTAGGTGCTGCATCCTTCTGGGAAACAGGCACACACACACGCTTGCATCCTGTCCCCTCTTCTCTTCTCTTCTCTGTTCTGCTTTTCTCTTGAAAACCTCCTATCTTGACACTTTTCTGGTGCCTAGCCCTGCTTTGGCTGAAATCCGCTGCCATTCCAAGGCCATTCTGCTCAACTGGAAACCATGGATCTTGCACAACACCAAAAGAAGGAGGAGGGAGGGAGGGAGGGAGGGAGGTTTTTATTCTTGTTAGTGCCCTTCTGAAGTGGTAGTTGTGGTTGTGGTTGTGGTTGCATTTTGTGTGTCCATGAGGGAAGTCTCTCCTTTTGCAGCTTTCTTTTCCAGGGATCAACACCATCCTTCCGGACCACTAAGGGTGCAAGCTATGTACCTACCACCTTCCTCTGGCAACCAATATTTCTCCCCAACACATACACACACACATACACACACACACACACACTTTTCTTCAAATAAAGTTCTGCAGCTGATTCAGGCAGCCCAAACTTTCAATGGCATTCCGTCTTTTTTTTAAAAAATAGTAACAATAATGATAGTAATGCCCAGTGTGAACAGAATATACCCTTCTAAACCAGCTCTCCCTGGCTTTCTCTCTGAACAGGCAGAAGGTCCCTTACTCCCAGCTATGCCTTATAACTGAAACTTAGTCGTACAGTTTTATTTAATGAACGACACATTTATGAACAATCAAATGATCCTCGTAAAAAATTTATTGAAGGGCATAAAAACATCCACGACTACTTGCGGAGTAATGCAGCCTTACATGAAGATAAGAGCTACTTTTTGGGTGTGTTATTATTTCTCCTTTTGGTTTTTTTTTAAACAAGGCCACCCCCCCCCCAAACACACACTCACACACAAACACAGAGGGAGAGACACTCTGTGTGTGTGTGTGTCAAAAGAGAAAACATGTGGCCCTAAGATTTCTGTAAGTAGCTGATGAATATGCATTGCATTACAGATGAGAAAAGGTTTTTCTATCATGAAAAGATATGTGCATACCTACATCTGCATATAGATATATATAGATATAGATACATACACACAGAAAGAGAGAGAGGGAGATCATATCCATTCAGGGACTGGTGCTAAAGAGGCGGGGGGAAGGAGCGGCAAGGCTCTGGTAGGACCTTCCACCGACCCCCCCTCCCCTTTAAAGATATTCCATGTAACGTATCCATTATAGAATACAAGCTGTAGCAGCAAAGAGACCAGACAGAGACAAATTGCGTCAAGAAATAGTTCCTGTGATACCTTGCTATACCAGATACCTTGCACACCCTCATTAACAGCAGGGCTATGGAAAAGCCAGGTCGCAGAGCGAGCCAGCCAGCCGGGCAGCGAAGAGAGAAGCCGCCTCTCCGCCAATGGCACGTAAGCTCCATCCACCGCTGCTAATAAACTGCATTATTTCAAGAGTTTTATATGAAAACCCAAGTCGCATAGGCGGCATTTAAAAAAGAAAAAGAAAAAAAGAAAAAGAACGAGATTTGGGGAGGGGGGGAAGACCTGCGGATTGATCTACGCTGTATTTTGGGTAAATACAATCACGTGAGCGCTGGGAGCCAATGGCAAGCTGGGAAAGGCTGAAAAAATAATTACCTGCCCTGATTGTTCTATGAGAAGATAAAAAGTACACATACAGTTCATACAATAATCTTATGAATGTAAAAGAGGGGGGAACAATGTCGGCTTCTGGCCCCATAAGCAACTATTATGTAGATTCCTTGATTAGTCATGAAAGCGACGATCTGTTGGCATCCCGGTTCCCAGCCACTGGCTCTCACCCGGCAGCCGCCAGACCTTCAGGACTAGTCCCGGAGTGCGCTGATTTTCCATCGTGCAGCTTTGCCCCCAAACCGGCCGTTTTTACAACTTCGTGGGCTCCCGTGCATTCCCAGTCGTCTGTGGTCTACCACCCGTACACCCACCACCAGCCTCACATTGGAGCAGACACCAGATATATGCGCACTTGGCTGGAGCCTATCTCTGGCGCGGTCTCCTTCCCAGGTTTTCCAACCAGCAGCCGGCATTACGGGCTTAAACCCGACGCCTTTCACGGCCGCAGGGACTGCGGACCCGTGGATGGACGTAGTTATCCGGATTATATGTATGGATCCCCGGGAGATCTCAGGGACAGAACCCCGCAGACTATACCCTCCCCGGAATCTGAGGCCATCGCTTCCAACAAACACAAAGAAGAAAAGACCGAATTGGACCCTAGTAAGTCGAAGTCATTCTTGTTTACAACCGGGAAGGCATTACAGCCTCCGCCGCACAGTACTCAATAAAATGAAATTACCTTGCTGTTTAGAATTCGGGGCGTCTATGCCTGGAAATTCCAACTGGACAAGGCTTGGGGTGGTGGGGGGCGGAGGAAGAGGCTGACTTAGAAGATCATAAGTGGTTTGTTGGATTTGAGGGGGGAAAGAAGGGCGGTGGGAGAGGGGAGCCCCTCTCTTTTATACAGAGGGCTTTATACATGTATATCTACCTAGAGAGGGGATTAGGACTGCTTATAATTGATGTTGTTGTTGTTTTAAATCACCTTGCAGAAAAGAAAAACTCCACTTGCTGGCTGCAGTGTTCCAAACCTGCCCTGTCCTCCTTTCCTTCTGACATTTGGAGGAACAAAGTCTAGCACAGGCGGTTATGTGGGCTGGTAGGAAGGCGAAAAAGGATCATGGGGTGTTGATATAATTTTTTTAAGACAAGAGAGGGAAGGAAAAGTGGGAAAGGTGTGTGTGTGGGGGGGTGCAACCTAATCACAACCCCCCCCCCTTAGCTCATGATCCATAAAAACTGTATCTGGTCAGAACTGCCTGTCCTGCTTGTAGAAGAGTGAAGGGTGAGTGCAGATTGTCACAAGCCACATTATTGAGTGAAGAGATCTATAAATAGCCACGAGAGTTTACGACACTGTGGTGCATGTGTATTTCATCCTTAGAAACTGCAGTGGGGCAGTCTCAGTTGTTGTTGTTGTTGTTGTTGTTGTTCATAAGGGCATTCTGCAGTTCAACTTGCCATCCCAAGGGAGTTTGGAAACGAAAGAAATACCCCTGAACCTTTTTAAATCAGCAGAAAGGGCAGGCAGAGGGTTTGTGCATTTGTAAAGTCATTACTCTTCTATCTAGTCTTCTGTGGACTGCCTTGTGAAAAACGCCAGGCAAGTGTTGGTGTTTGGTTTTTGGGGTGGTGATGGATGCAATCGGGGATCCCTGATACACAACGAGCACAATATAGAGGACCCCAACCATCCCATGCCAAAAATTAATTCCAACTTATTTGTCTAGTATATGTGGGTGTACATATCTGTATATTTTAATGCCTGTATACAGAGAAGCTGCTCTTTCCATGCCCCCCCCCTTTAAACTCATTCCTGTGCTAGGTGTTTACAAAGCCTTTAGGCCTAAGAGTCTGATTGAAGGCTGTTTTAGTCTTCAGCACTTTTTTTAAAAAAAGTGCAACATAGGCAAATAAGTAGACGTAGATCCATGAAAATGTATAAAGTAAGTGGGAGAGAGGGAAGGGGAAGTGAAGAAATGTGTTTAGGAACCTGGAATCAAGAACATAGTCAATTAACTTCAAATCTCTTTCACACACACACAAAAATTACTCTAAAATGTGCACAATTTCTCTTTAGCAAAGTTCTAAGGAAGTGGAGTCCAGAAGAAGGTGGTTTAGGGTGGGGGGGTAGGTGTTTTTGTTGGAGCCAGTTGGCTTATCCTGGAGGCTCCTGGAGATATTAAAAAAATGCCAGCAGCAGTTCTATCAGGGGGAAGGTTATAGCGAAGGGACTGGAGAGAGTCATGGTTGTAAACACAGTTTATGGGCCTATGAAAGTGGTGGGAAATCTGACTTTTTATGACTATGTTCTTGGATTCCTCCTGGTAGTGTCCATGTGCAGGAGTGTGGTGTTATTAATACGGCAATTATTATCATGGTCCTTGCCCTGGTTTATTTATTTAAAGGCAGCTTGTGGGAGGCACTGGTCACTTGCCCAAAATTAAAAATTAAAAGTCAGGAACAGGTTGCTGAAGCAGGACTAGTGAAAACAGTGGTGAGTGAACACGGTCACCCTGGTCTCAATCTTAGGACATCCTTTGCCTTTCCTTCCTCTCAAGGAATACACACGCCCTTAAACTATCCTTGAAGGTCAGTTCAGATTCGATCGGATCAGCATGGGCAGAAAAGAAGGGGCTTCCTTTGCACCTCGCCCCCCACCCCCCACCCCACCTCCCCATAAGAGGCTAGATTTGGGGTAGAGAAACGTAGACATCCAACCTTGTTACCTACATCTCTCTTTTACGTCCCCCGGTCTCTCTCTTTTTTTTCCAGACAACCCCGTGGCGAACTGGATTCACGCACGTTCGACAAGAAAGAAACGATGCCCCTACACGAAATATCAAACGCTGGAGTTAGAGAAGGAGTTTTTGTTCAACATGTACCTAACACGGGACCGCCGTTACGAAGTAGCCAGGGTTCTTAATCTCACGGAGCGCCAGGTCAAAATCTGGTTTCAAAACAGGCGGATGAAAATGAAGAAAATGAACAAGGAGAAAACCGAGAATAAAGACCAGCAGTGAAATTGGCCAAGTCCCCCCTCCGTGAAAGGAGGGACGGAGGCGCCGCTTCTCCTAGGCTGGGGCGGTTCGAAGTGATCCTGACTTGATTATTTTTTTTTTCGGTGTGCTGATGAGTGTTTAGAATTAGTTAAACACAGCAACCATTCTGGAGTAAAAGACAAAAAGAGTGCTTTTCTTAAGAAAGAAAGAAAGAAAGAAAGAAAGAAAGAAAGAAAGAAAGAAAGAAAGAAAGAAAGAAAGAAAGAAAGAAAGAAAGAAAGAAAGAAAGAAAGAAAGATTAAAAAATGCAACTACAATAAACATTATTTTATTTTCCAGAAAACAACAAACTACTTGAATATTATTATTATTATTTTTGTTGTTGTTGTTAGAATTTTTATTTTGTAAATTAATTTTATCCAGTGGCTTTTTGTTTTTGTTCTGTTTCCCTTTGTCGGTTTGTTCTCAGTTTCATGACGTCGCCGTGGCTGCATATTTTGTACAAATGGGAAGAAAAGGGGGCAAAGGAAGGAGAAAGGGGGAGGGAAAGTGGGGTGGTCGCTCAAGCAATGTTTCTGTCATCGTGTTGGGAGTTCCAGGTGTACTTATTTGTGTCTTCTCTGATTGTCACAGAACTGTTTCTGTAATGCTGTTATGTTTCGCTATGGTAGAGGAGAACTCTGTAAATATATACCTAACATCACAAAAAAGAAGAAAAACCCTTTGCTAACCGAGGTGTCTCTTTTTTAAAAACAACAACAACAAAAACTGAACTCATTTGGAAGGAATATCGCAGCTGGGCACACACACATAAACCCCTCAACTTGCAATGAGATTGCAGAGAAGATAAAGCTTTGTCTGGGGTTCTTAAAAGCATAACCTTGAAAATTATGCCTCCAAAATTATCAGGGATAAGAACTGGCCATCCTCCGGGAAAACATACACACAAACACACACACACAACATGCTGCTTTCAGGAAGTCTAAGTGGGGGGAAGAACAGAACTTCCGCTGGCATTTATCCCCCCCTTCTCCCCCCACCCCTTTTGTTTAAAATTATCTCTGTCCCTATCCCTACGTATATATTTGTTTCTATCCAGAGCTGAAATTCGAAAAGGAGAAATCTGGGTATGGGAGAGAGAGTGTACTCCAATTTCTAGCCCAGGGTAATTAATTGTACTAATTTGTGGCCCCAGGCCATCAAAGTTATATATGTGTACAAGATTAAAGCTGTGCGACAGTCTGTCTTTGCTGCTCCCAGCGACGTTCCTACCATCGTTATCTTTCTGACAACAAGCCTGTCCCAAAACGGGTTGGGATTTATCAATGAAGTGCCAAAAACTCGTTACTGTGTGGCTGGGGTTGGATTCCCCCTGAGCCGCCGCTGCGCGTTATTTTTCCAGGGCGGCGTATTCCACGAATAACCCACAAAGCAATGGTTTGTTTGTAATGGGGGACGGGGTGGGTGTGGGCTGGGGTGGGTGGGCGAGGGTGGAAGTGGAAAGGTGTGGACCAGCTAAATTTTTGTGCAAGTTTATATCACCCTCCCACATCCATCCCTAATCTCTAAATTTAAGGGAATTGGGGGGGGGGTTGTTCAGGGCTGGATAATTCACCTTCCACCCACCCACCCCCTCTTGGTAGACAAAGAGGTTTTCTTGACTTCCTCTGGCAGACAGCAGGCAAGTCTAACGTTGCTTTTAAAAAAAAATCAGATGTTTGCACCGTTTAGGAACCAGCAAAGTGACACGAGGCTGTGAGCAGTTGCCGGAGGGTGGGGGGAGTCTGGCGGCGGACGAGAGAGAAGGCCAGGGATTCTTATTTTTTTTTAATGGTCCGTTTTCGCCTTTCTTACAAATGGATGTTTCCGAAATCCTTTTCAGGGGCTGGCTAAATGAAAGTCAAGGGATAAAAAATGAGCCGTCACCAGATATTTCCTCCTAACCACTTGTTATAGCGTCTCTTTCTTTAATGAAATGAGCCAAGCACCGTTTTAATCTTTCTAATGATAAACAGATCGGGGTAATCATGCCTGGGAGTTTAGCGCACTGGATCCATTCGGCCTCCCCATGAAATAAATAAATAAATAAATAAATGCAAGTAAAATAAAATCTGTAAGTGATTATCCCCGCGAATGTCATAAAATGTTCCTTCTTAAAGTTCTACTTTTTCCGTTCCCTTCCCCCCCCCCAAAAAAAAAAAATCTCCCGGTTTATTTATTTATTTGTTCATTCGCCATCCAGCTCCAGAAAACCTTTTCCTCCTTTCTCTCCAGGAACACGCACAGAAAAGGCAGGGATGGTATTAAAATCCAACCTTCTAATAGTTTGACCGGGTTTCCACCACCACCACCTTTATGGAGTTGATAGTAATGAGGATTTTTTTTCTGTATTTTTTAACGTCCTCTGTATATGTATGAGAATGAATGAGAATTATGTCACTCCCCTTTCTTTCTTTCTTTCTTTCTTTCTTTCTTTCTTTCTTTCTTTCTTTCTTTCTTTCTTTCTTTCTTTCTTTCTTTCTTTCTTTCTTTCTCTCTTTCACCCCTTCAGTGACATGCTTGCGGCCCACCGTGAAGTCATTTTATTAACTTTGATCCTTCACCATGCTTGTAGAACACCTTCCCCCACCCCCTCCCCACTATCCCAATAGACCTCATTTTCAAGATGCAGCCTCTTTCACCTTTCTCTCGTCTTCCTCCCACGCCCACCCCCACCCCCACCCCAGCCTTCCCCTCCCCGTCTTTACTAGGGCTGAACTCCCATTGGAGCTGATTGGGAGGAAAAGAATGTAAGTTATGCTTCCTTTGTCTCCAAAAGACTGTTGTTCTCTCTCTCTCTCTCTCTCTCTCCTCTCCATTCCCCTCCCCCTCCCCCTCCCCCTCCTTTCTCTTTGACTCTTTTCTGACTTGCTTTGTTTTATGTAAGAATACAGTGACAGTTCATGTGCAAGTCTTGTTCCGGGGGTCCTTACGTCTACTCCAGAGTAAGCCTCTACCTCTGGCCTAACGAACTTGCTCTCCTGCCAGTGGGCACAGAATGGGAGCCCAGGAGGAAGACGCGTAGGGAAGAAACCCTCAAATCGTGGAAACGTTGCTTTGTGTTTCTGTGTGTGAGTGTGTTTGTGTGAATGACAAGCTCGCCCCAGCCTTGCGAAGATTCGCGTCTGCTAGATTTACCCGCTGCATTATTTTTGAAAGGAGAGGGGGTGGGGGTAGGTTTGTGTCTTTGGGGAGGGGGGGGCTTCCCAGCCATGCCTCTCTTCTCGGGCGTTATATTTCTCCTGCCTCGCCTTCGTGATTATAAAATGAAATAAAATAAAAAGAAAAGGGTGGATTGAAAAGGCCACTCCGGTTTCTTAGCTGTTTTATATATGCGATGGAACGCGTCTCCCCTGCTGTGTCGAAGGAGTGGACTCTGAGAGAGGGGGAGGGAAAAAAGGTCTCTAGTTGGGGGTGGGGTGGGGGCTGACCCTTTTGTAGTCCACATAAAAAAGACAGGATACAGCAGCTTCGAGAGCAACCCATAGGTACATTTCCGCAGCCCAAAAATGCCAGTTTTACAACTCTGTTTGTCTCACTGCTGGGTGTATTGAATAGGATTGAACAAAACAGGACCACAGAACCGGCTAGACGTCTGGCCTTAATTGTTTTATGGTTTAAATAAGGTGGGCGCTCTTCTCTTTGAAACCGGCTTATTGGAATGTTTTGTCTACCGGCCACAAACAACAGACACACACACCCAATTCTCTCTCTCTCTCTCTCTCTCTCTCTCTCTCTCTGCAAGCATTGCTGGCCTCCTGGCAGAAGGGAAGGTGGGGGGAGACGTTTAAAACCTTGCGGTTTGAGCTGGGGTTTGGGGGGGTGGGGTGGGTGGGGGTGAAGGTTGGCACTAGACACAAGAGAGACGGCGGCATTTCTCTCCGTACTCTGTGTTGTGCGAGCGCGCGCGCCCGCGTAACGCGCACATTCCCGTTACTGTTATGATGATGGGTGGCTTATTGAGGTACGTGGTGGAAAGGTGTGCGTGTGTGAGGGGGGAGGCTGCGTTCCCTCCAGCACATGCTTCCTCTGTACACACGTGAGCCCACACATATATGCATACATTCGTCTGATTAATATTGCTTGTTAGTCGCTTAATAAGCCCTTCAGAAGCTCCTGAGCAAGGCTAAGGAATGATGGATGCTCCTTTGACCACCACCCTCAACGCCTCTCTCCTGGATGCCCCCTCAGCTTTGGGCGCTGTGTGTGTGTGTGTGTGTGTGTGTGTGTGTGTGTGTGTGTGTGTGT
>JAHTLZ010003468.1:13742595-13752975 GCA_023846285.1 Phrynocephalus versicolor | reverse complement strand
GTGTGTGTGTGTGTGTGTGTGTGTGTGTGTGTGTGTGTGTGTGTGTGAAAATATATTTCAAATTGTTTTTGTTTCCTTTTAGCTTTCAGGGGAGGCTTGCAAGGTGGAAGAGGCACAAAACATGACGGGTGATGGGGACCTCTTTTCTCCCTATTTTTGATCGAAAGGTTTTGTTTTGACGCGGGGGTGCCTTGGCGAAAGTTAGCGCAAGATGGCGCTGTTGCTCAATCTTAGGAGCGATTAGCTGGTTTCCTTACAAAGCCGGTGGTTAACACGTTGAGGCCTATCTAGCAGAAGGGAAGGCAAACGGATCCCAAGAAATAAAGTGTATATAACCTGAGAGATATCAGCTGTGACTTACACAATAGTGTCAAATCTGGACTGGGTCGCGAGGAAAGCAGCCATTGCTTGTTTAACCGAACCTTTTTAAAGGTTGAAAAATAAATGTGGATAGTAGATGTGCTTGCCTCTCCCTAATTATAGACAAAACACTTGGTCTGTAATGAGACAAGTCCATCTGACAGCTGGTAAAACATATATTCATTGTCAGAATTGTCACATTTTCACTTTATTAAACTTTTAAAAAGACATGCATCTTTGAAACAAATAAAAACAAATGTTGTAATAGCATAATTGACATGAACTGCCCTCAAGAACTATATTTTAAAACAAAAATGCATGTGGTTGCAATGCAAAATCATAAGATGCAATAAAACAGGTTATATAAAAGGCAAATTATTCTAATACATGTTTGTTCATCTATGCACACATTTGTAGTCCTAAGAAACAAATAAAGGGTGGTTTCCCTTTATGGGAGAATGGCACCTGAATGAGTTGTGTTAAATTAAAAATTACAAGCTTTTCCAACTCAAGACACCATTATGTCTCATAATGACCCAAGCATGTCCCTTTGTGACTGTGTTGGTTTCCTTTATGCCTTATTTCTGTTGCAAAGGCAATGCAGTAAAATTAAGATTTGGATAAACGAACGCTTTGGTGGTGAACTGAAAAGGCACATTTTCCCAATGTTCTGTGATTTCACAACTTGCTTAATTATGTTCAATAACATGCTTCGCACAACCTGCATCTGCATAGCCTGACATATAATAGGTGGTAATGCCCTGAAGGTTTAGCTATTATAATGTTTAAACTGGAAAGCCATATTGATTGCTCAGCCTTTCTGAGAAATTATTTCATTGACACTGAAAGTCCAGACTCCCAAATAAGCCAAATCTAGCCCATTTAGTTGCTTCACTTGCAGTTTAAGAAATATTAAACATTGACTACAGTATTTTCTCATTTGACATTTGGCAGGTACTATGTATGTATATAAGGGACATTTATACATACAAAGTAAACCTCTCGGTGTGTCTGTGTGTATGTATGTCTAATGAATATTTAGTAAATATTGAATGATATCCTACTGTTTCTCTCTCTCTCTCTCTCTCTCTCTCTCTCTCAATCTCTCTCTCTCAATCTCTCTCTCTGTGTGTGTGTGTGTGTGGTTCTACCACTAGTCTGATATTTGTATTTGTTGTTGGGAAACAATAAGGTAGAAAGAAACAGGAAATAGGAACTGCAGTGATCAGCCTCCTTCTACTGAATCGTTTTTTGGACTGACTGAAACCAACTATTTATTTCATTTGGTAAGCATCCTTTGGTAAACCCTTGCTAAAAAAAAAATTCTGGAAAAAAAATTACAACCTCCTGACAGACCTCATTGTTGTTGCTTCTGCTGCTTTTCAAGTTAGCTGCAAGGAATGTAAGAATGAAAGCTATTTTGTAAACAAAAGGAAGAAAGAGTGTAAGAGTTTAAACGTGCTCATGGATTTGTCCTGAAGAGTGTTTTACTATTTTGCACACTTCACAACAACTGGGATTTCCTTAGCTTTCTGTCTGTCTGTCTGTCACACACATACACACACACACATACACAGAGAGAGTGACTCACAAACAGGGAGAAAATTAATGTAGTTGACATATTTGGTGGTGGGATATTTGGTGGTGGGAGAGAGAAAAGGGAATGGAATGGAAAAAGAAATATTTCAAAGGAGGAGGAAGAAGAGGAGGAAGGCTGCTGATGAGTTTTTTTTAAAAGGGCCTTGAGGGCAGTTAATATACAAAAGTATATTTGATTCCTCATTTTAATGCAGGATTTAAAACAACAGCAACAAACCTACACACAGTCCAGGAAATATTAATTTGCAGACTTTCCAGAGAGGGAAGGTTACTGATTTTATGCTTCTGTTTAATGGCCTGATGTCTTTAATACAGGCATAAAAATGAAGCCTCCCAGCTGAAAGCTTTCAGCCAATTCTCATTTTTTTAACAGAAGAAGTCCAGGGTGTAAGAGCGGTCTTGGCAATACATGCCTCCCTACCTACTCCACACAGATGATCTATGAACCATTTCCCAGCATTCAGTGATACACGATAAGAAGAGAGAATGATCCTGCACTGTAACTTTCCCCACAAATACTCAATGTCCTGTAGACTCAACAACAACCTCTTCCTCACTGTTTGAACAAAAAATGCTTCTGGAGACACAATTTATTTCTTTCCTTGGAATAACCCCCAGCAATTGGGGATACCAGCAAGAAAACAGACTCATGTTCCCACCATCTTTATTTTTAAAGGTGTGTAGGCATGCATATTCAAAAGAAGTCCAAGTACCTGTGTGTGTGTGTGTGTGTGTGCGTGTGTGTGTGTGTGTGTGTGTGTGTGTGCTATTTTTTGTCATCTTTGTGCTTGTGTTATTTCCTGGAGGGGAGATTGGGGGTGGGGGCAGTCCACCATCTTTTAATCCTGAATTACAGTCACATAAGTAGGGGCAATTCCAATACTGGAGGGGGGAGAGTTGAGACAGGGGGGTCCCTTTTTCTTTGTCATTAGCTCATGGCCTACTAACCATATCTCTTGGTTATCTCCAACCTCCCCCCCCACCTGCCAAAATCGATCCAGGTTGGCATTTTATACCTATTACCTGTTGAAGTAACCTAAACTGACCCCACTGGCGCATGTATTTGCTCAGATAAGTGAAGAGGCGCCGTTGCACAGAGAAAGGGTCCCGAGAAGAGCACCTTCAGGGTATTACTGCGCACCTTTCCTAACCTTGTTCCACTCGCTAGATCAGCAGGTCTCTGTGTTTTTGTTTCCTTTCCCCTCTTTCTGAACGGCTGGCGCCTTCACCTTCCCGTCACCCCACGAGCTCTCGATATCCTTGTCATTTTCTTCCTAGCCTGTCTTAGTGTGCTGGATTGATGAATCTAGATTGCGCGCGCGCGGGCGCGTGAATGTGTGTGTGTGTGTGAGTGAGAGAGAGAGAGAGAGAGAGATTGAGTGAGAGAGAGTGAGAGAGACTCACCACCGGGATTTTGAGGAATTTGCCTGTGGTGTTAAAGGGAAGGGAACAAGTAAGAGAAACTGAGAGAGAGCTCTACCTATCGACGGATATAAGAGAAGTCAAGAGCATTAGGGCATAAGCAACCATATCCACTCAGGCACTATGAAACGTCTCTGAGAGAGAGAGAGAGAGAGAGAGAGAGAGCGAGAGAGAGCGTATTTTTAAAAAACAATCCACAACCAGGCACTAACCAGGACTTTGTGCAGAGTCCAGGGAGAGGGGCGAGGGAGAGTCCTGAGCAGTGATCTCTGACAGAATTAAAGACTTTTTTTTTAAATCTGGGCTTCTTCCTTTCTTTCATGCGAGAGCCATGAGTTCCTACTTTGTAAATCCTCTTTTCTCCAAGTACAAAGGCGGCGAGTCCCTGGAACCCACTTACTACGACTGCAGATTTCCACAAAGTGTCAGCCGGAGCCATGCCCTCGTGTACGGACCCGGCACCACGGCGCCCGGCTTCCAACACCCTTCGCACCACGTCCAGGAGTTCTTCCACCACGGAACCTCCAGCATCTCCAACTCGGGATACCAGCAAAATCCCTGCGCCCTGGCGTGCCACGGAGACGCTTCTAAATTCTATGGATACGAAGCCCTACCCAGGCAGTCGCTTTATGGTGCCCAGCAAGAGGCAGCCGTGGTACAATATCCTGACTGTAAATCCTCTTCCAACAGTAACTCTAGCGAAGGACAAGGGCATTTAAATCAAAATTCTTCTCCCAGTCTCATGTTCCCATGGATGAGACCTCACGGTTAGGATCTATTTTCTTTTTTCCTCCTTCCTACTTAAATGTGTGCTTGTCTATTTATGCAGAGGGGGGTGGGGTGGGGGTGAGGTGGGGGTGGGGTGGGGGGGTAGGTGGAAAGTGTCTTTATTTTGAAAAGACCGGGGAAAGGCAGATAGAGAAGCAGAAGGGTTGGGTGCAATAATGTTTCTTCTTCCTGTTTGGGAGGGGAGCTGTTTCTTTGTCGTGGGGGGGGGAGAGTAAACAAGGCTGTAGTTGGTTTGAAAAGCCAGCAAGGTGATTTTCTGGGTTTAAATCACAATAAAGTAAAACTTTTTTTAATGGCTTGCCTCGAGGAGAGCAATAAGATACAGCTCCCACGAGGTTATTACCATGCTAGTAACACTCTGGTTTTCTTTTCTCTTCTCTCCCCCCCCCTCCCTAAAATGTCATATCGCTTTTTTTAATTGCTTGACGTTTCATAAATTAAAGGGTGGGCTTTTAACGATACCTTTTGGGAAAATTTTTGCATGTGTCACAGTCTTTACACTTAAAAGTTTCAACTTTTAAATGCCAACTTAGATATTCTTTTTTTTTTAAAAAGAGAAGTATCTTTAAAGTGTCCGCTGATGATAGTTATGATGATGATAATAATATTAATAATAACGACAACGACAGTCGCAATAATAACATTCGATCAATAGTTGAATTTTGCCTAACTTTACTCCAAGGGGCTGTAGCAAAATCCCCCTGAGAATTCTATGATATTTTCACCAGAACAGCTTGCACCCTCTTAAAGCATTAACTGGGAAGGCTTTATAATTCAAAACATATGAGCCTAACTTGATTTTAAGAGGGGAATTAAAGAGCAGCTTTTGCCATAGATGCCCTTCTTTTTTGTCCTGTAGAGGTGATTAGGTTGTGGTCCAGAAAGCCTTCAAAATATATATAAGGCCAAAAAGAAAAAGAAAAAAGAAAAAGAAAAAGAAAAAGAAAAACACTGGGAGGTATTGTTAGGAAGGGTGATTTTTGCATTTTAAAGCAAACATCTAGTGGGACAATTTCAAGAGCAGGAGACTGGTGGAGTTTAATAGTGGTCGATTCAGGAAACATACACACACAGCAGTAATTCTAACATGATAGCAATAAATATAGTTATTAATATTGTAAATAATCATTCTTATATGATATGTTTTGGGCACACCCTCAGTGTTTGTGGGGGTCTATTGGTACAGTCCTGCTTATGGGAGCATAAGTTGACACTCCCACAAACAGAAGATCCATAGTCTTTCCAAACAAAAAAAGAAAAGAAACATGCCCAAATCAGCCAAATCACATAGAACTCTTAGGGGAAATCCTCCGAGCTCGCGAGGATGAGAAGTCAGCAGGCTAGAGTTTTTAAAAAGCACCGTATTTGCAGCAGGAAGTCAACAGTCAACATTGCAGACAGAGAGAAGGTGAAGAAGAGAATGGGGGTGGTGGAAAGAGGGCGTTTGCCGAGAACTCCGATAAACCGGTGGTGGTGATCGGTGGCCATAAAGGGCTTGTTTCATGTGGATGGAGGAATGTTCCAAGCAGTGACAGGACTTTGGAGACGTGGGGCTTGTTGCGGGGTGCGGGGGTGGGTGCGGGGAAGGGGAGAGAAGGGGCCAGTTGCCTTTAGGGGAGAAGAAAGTAGGGATCCAAGCAGGGCGAGGGCAAGGAGAGAAGCGACCCTAACCTCCCCGTTTCTCTCTACGTTGTTGTCGGTTGTTCCACAGCTCCCGGAAGGCGCAGTGGCAGGCAGACTTACAGCCGGTATCAGACCCTGGAGCTAGAGAAGGAGTTCCTGTTCAACCCCTATTTGACACGGAAGCGGCGCATTGAGGTCTCTCACGCCCTGGGACTGACAGAGAGGCAGGTCAAGATCTGGTTCCAGAACAGGAGGATGAAATGGAAGAAAGAAAACAACAAGGATAAACTCCCCGGAGCCAGGGACGAGGAGAAAACAGAGGAGGAAACGAACGAAGAAGAGGAAAAAGAAGATGAGGAAAAAGAAGAAAGCAAGGACTGAGCCCGTTCTCTCTCTCTCTCTCTCTCTCTCTCTCTCTCTCTCTCTCTCATACACACACACACACACACACAAACACACACAAAATCTCTCTCTCTCTCTCTCTCTCTCTCTCTCTCTCTGTGCTCCTTGAAGTCCTCGTTTTATGGCAGATGATAAACCGAGATGTTTACGACGGTCATTCGCTTTTATAGAGTATAGAATGGAGAGACTCTCACACAACAGTAACTACCTGTCAAACAGTTGTTATCATCAGGCACACACCCCCTTTTTTATTGTCATAGAACTTCCCCTCCTCGCCCTTCCCCTAATAGGAGCGGTTATAATATCTATATCTATATATCTGTTTAATTTTATATCTCTCTTTCTTCAACCTCAAACCACCACCACCCCGAAACAAAGATAGAACTGGATTTGACTACAACCCCAGCCCAAGCTCAACACTCTCTTGCCATCACAGTGGACTTCCTCCCCACCATCCCTAACAGCAGTGGACCCCACCTCCTTCCATTCCTTGCTATAGGCCAATAATTAAAAACAATAATGGTCCTAAATATATGCACCCTATGTGTTTATTCGGAATAAGGAAGAACTTCTCTTCTCGAACTTGTTCCCCGCCGCCAGCGCCACCAACCCCACTTCTGCAAGTTAAGACGTGTACCAAGGGTTGGTGGGAGGGGGTGAAAAATGCCTGGCGCTTCGTCTTAACTTCAAATGAACAAAGCAACAGCAAACAGCAAACCTACCTACCTACGCCTTCGGCTCTGCTGAGGTCCCTTGACGATTTTTTAAAAATCTCTTAGCTCTCAATTCCTACCTACTGAAGGACAATTATAGGGGAAGCTGGAGATGCCTTGAAGACAGAGCCACATGTTTCTTGCTTGCCTATGACTATTATCTGTACGTAGCGTCTACTTATCTATGCCCTGTGATCTGACAGGCAAAGGTTTAGTTTTGTTTCGTTTTTTTTGTTACCCTGGGCATATTCACTTGGAAGCAAAAGTTCCATTCAAATGAGTGGGGATGGCGTTTCAGTCAATGTACTTAGGAGAGGTGTGAAAGACGTGGAGCTGTCTAATTATTTCTGTGGGCGTTGTTTACTAGATTACTTGTGTGAGCGCTCGAAATTCTTAACATACTACCTAATGGGAAACCTGCAATAATCATCTATTCGCAACAAGGTCGGGGCTTACGTACTGAGACAAAAAGACAACTTTGTGGGAAATCATATTAAAAATTGAGAATCATATATTGCCCTAATGCAAGCTACTAAGTAGCAGAAAAACAATGATGATGATGATAACGCTAAAAAATAAAAATACAAAAAAATGTTATGTATCTTATCACTACCTATAGAAGGAGTCATGCTTTGAAAGTATTTGTAATGCGGTTTTGTTGTCGTATGTTGCTGCTTATTTTTCTTGGAAAAAAATAATTCCCAACAACTGAAACTGCCTAGATAAGAACGCACAGTATTGTATTATTTTATTGTGCTTATAATGTAGTTTAGGACTTAAATTGCACTGAATGTATAGTTATCTATTTGTCTTGACTTATCTGTTAATGCAACATGCTCGAATTATACAAACCTACACACAGACACACACAGACACACACATGCAAATGTCATTTGTTTTATGTAAACCATAGTCCTCTGCGTGTTCAAAACTCTGAATGTAGCAATTTCTACCAGAAAGCCAGTTCTGGTCACCGTGGATTTGTATTGTATACGTGAGACATTGCGTAAATAAACAATAAAAATTGAGGAGGGAAAAAAGTCCTAGTCTTCTTAAATACTTAGTTCCTGACTTGGGACGTCGTGGCAGATTTCGGGAGGGGGGGGGCAATTCATATGTTCAAGTTACCCAGCAGTTCAACACCAAGAGCCAGCTTTTCACTTCCCCAGGAACCAGGCGTTACCTTAGCACGTTCGCAGACTTGGGGTTAAAATCCTAAGGTGTTTGACTTGAAACCCTGGGGATCCGTGGGGCTTGGTGTCACCAAGGGCTTTAACATCCAGACAGCGCTTGAGTCAACCAAGAGGCGAGGTGAAAAACGGATCAACACTTCATCCCTGGGTTCCTGGAAGAAGACCTCTTAAACTGGAGACATTGACTAAGGGACCAAGGGCCCCTGAATAAACAGGATAGAACTTGTTTCCTAGGAAAATGCGTGTGTCGTTGACTGCACAAGACAGACAGACAATCCAGTAGCTACACATAAAGGTTCAGCCATGATCTCCTTCTAAAGACCTGGGAAAGGGGGTGGTGGTGTTGTAACCTTTGCTTCCTAAGTTTACCTTAAGCTTTGCATTGTCTTAGGTAGCTTCCAAATTGCTTCCTCTAAGAGCATTCCTGTTTTCTCTTGGGTTTCAAGTCCTGTAGAGAAATCATCCCTTCCTCCTCCACGTCTTCTCCCTCCTCTTTTCCCATTTCGGAAGCATATTGAGCACAGGAGAAGATGCACCCTTCGCTGGTCTTCCCTGTAAAAGGTGTCTGTCGACGGTGCCATAGCTTGGCCTGTCCCCAACGAGCCTCCTGTTGGGTATGGCTTCCCCTTCTCCTAGCACAAAAGAAAAAAAAGAAAGAAAAGAAAAGAAAATAGATGGAAGGAATCCAGTCTCCTTAGGTCCCTGCCCACCTCAGCAGCACAAAACCACAGGAAAGGGGCATTAGGGATGCAGGTAAAGGGGCGATTCTTTCTGCCATACCACCCAGATGTTCAGAAACAGAGTGAACCTGAGATTACACTCTGAAGGATATTTGCCCATCGTGTTGGTGAACGTGCACCCACATCCACGCTCTTTATCTAACAAAAAAGGCCCATTGTCTGGTATATTTATACCTTATGGGCATGTATTTTCCTCTCTAATTCCACCACTGCCTCCTTCCTTCTCTCAGACAGGCATACCTATCTATGCACGTCAACATAAAAGTGATTCTTTTCTCTCTATGTATGTATATATCTCCCAATATATTTACTATATACATTTTTATTCCTATATAAAATCTATCTTTATTATTTATATACACAGAAGCGGGGGGGGGGAGAGAAAGAGCCCTATCTGTATGTGTGTGAAAGAGACAAACGGAGAGCGCTGTGAAGGTGAGAGGAGGGTGAACAACATATTGTTAGGCATATATTCGCCTATTTCGTTTGCTGTGGACCCTACTGGGTCCCACGTCGGGTCTCTAGTAGCAAAACGGACAGATTGTTTATAAAGATGCCCAGAACAGGCGTGGCGGAGATTCCTGAGCCAAGTCTTGGCTTAAGCAACTGAATCTGGAAAAGACCCTGGGAGTTTTGGAACATTCTCAGCTCCCCCAAACCAGCCCTGGGGGTGGGGGGTGGGTGTCCTGAAGAGTGAATGTCCCTGTACGAGTGTGGAGAGGGGTGAGGGCGCGTGTGCGTGTGAAAGTACTAGATGACTCAGAAAACAACTGTGCAAGGTGGGAGCGACCGTGCTGGCTACCAAGTCTGGACCGCCCTGTACTCCCGTTTCAGGATTTCTGGTTATTCCCGGCTAAGGGATTTATATTTGTGTCTGGAGGTCTCCGCAGAAGCTGTAGCCCCGCTCCAGGGTGCCGTGAATTCTCTAAACGCGGTTGCTTAGGTGTCCCTCGGAACTTGTGAACCTGAAAACTAACAGCGGTCTAGCTCAGGTTGTCGGCGAAGGACCCAGAGTCTTCTGACAGGAGAGAAGGAAATTGGGGGGATTGGGGGGAACTCGCAGGCAGATCGCCTACTTTCCCGATGATGAACATAGCGGTGGCTTGGCGTCCTTTCCAAAAGTCTGGTTAGGAACATATTTGATGAGGGGGAAATGTGATGGTTTTAACGGCGGCGTGTCCTAACAGGCGCAAAAGAAGGACCTTTGCGCTCGCTAAGAGAATTCGAATCCACAGCACAAAGTCGCCGCGGTTGCCCACAGAGGCGCACGCCCCCGTTATTAAATGGCATATGCTTCACTGGGTCCCCTAGATCCCCTGATTTCGCTGGTTCTCTTCGAGGGAATCGGCCGTAGAGCATTGCTATTCTATATCCCTTTATGAAGCTCCAGAGTAGAAAGGTAAGCCATTTTATTACTGTCATAACTAAGGTAAGGCCGGACCAGTATAGTATAGTATAGTATAGTATAGTATAGTATAGTATAGTATAGTATAGTATAGTATAGTATAGTATAGTATAGTATAGTATAGTATAGTATAG
>JAHTLZ010003468.1:13701204-13725804 GCA_023846285.1 Phrynocephalus versicolor | reverse complement strand
CTTTCTTTCTTTCTTTCTTTCTTTCTTTCTTTCTTTCTTTCTTTCTTCTCCTTTTCCTTCCTTCCTTCTCTCCTTCCCTCCTCTCTTTTCCTGTCTTTCTTCCTTGCCCCTCCCTCTTCACTCCTCTCCCAGCCCTCCCCGCCACCACCACCCCGAACCGTACTTACTATTTTCCCCCTCTTCTTCTAAAAACCATCTTATATTTAGAATTTCGAGACTTACTTTCAATGCATACTTAGTTTCAACTGGGGAATCAACACAAGCAAAAGCCATTTTTCCGTGTCTTGACATCTCGCTTCCTATTGGCTTACCACGGGTCAGCTGACTTTGTCATTTTGTCTGTCCTGGAGTGGAGCCGTCCCTATAACAATCTAGTTCAGACTACAAACTGGAGACAGAAATAAATATTAAAGAAATCATACAAGCCAGGTATAGGGGGGAAGATATGAATTCCTATTTCACAAACCCGTCGCTGTCTTGCCACCTCACCAGTGGCCAAGAGGTTCTGCCCAACGTGGCGCTCAATTCCACCGCCTATGACCCTGTAAGGCATTTTTCAACTTATGGAGCAGCGGTTGCTCAAAACAGGATCTATTCATCTCCTTTTTACTCACCGCAAGATAATGTTGTGTTTAGCTCCAGTCGGGGACCCTATGATTACGGATCTAATGCCTTTTATCAAGAGAAAGACATGCTGTCTAGCTGCAGGCAAAATTCTATGGGACACAACACACAAACTTCCATTGCACAGGATTTTACAAGTGACCAAAATAGGACCTCATCCCAGGAACAGAAAACTAGCATTCAGATATATCCGTGGATGCAGCGCATGAACTCCCACAGTGGTAAGTTTTACAGCTTGCAGAGATAAATTAAATAAACTGAACCATCTTTACGACCGTCTCCCTCTCTCAGAACAGGCTCAGCTACTTTTTATGGCCTCATAAAAACAATAATATAGCTTCCTCACAGTTGCCGCTACAGGCCTTTTATTTGTTAAGTTGCTGGAAGCAAATATGGCTTGTTATGCTCTTTCTAATTAAAAGACTTTGAGAGTGTAAAATATCTATAATAAAGTGCAATCAGCTCTGATTCTCTCCCCCCCCCCCCATGGAAGGGTTGGGGGGGTAGAAATAAGGTGCAGGGGGGAATCAAAGGGGAGTGTTGTACCTATTTTTAAAGATATATATAGATATAGATGATATAGATATATAATTTTAAAATGGAGAAAAGGGCATTTTTCGGAAGACAGAAAATGCAAAGTGTCTCCTTCAGTACCAGGTTTGGAGAATAGGATTTGTGAACTAGTTGGACTCCATAATGTATGGAAGATTTGTCTGTGTCTAGTAATTAAATAACATTGGGGTAAGAACTAATTATTATTATTTTTAGTTTGTAGAAATAATTAACACAACACATTCTGAATCTTTGCAAATAAGATGGGGATGTGCTTTCAATTAGTCGACTCCCCCCTTTTAAAAAAAAGAACCCACCATCCCTCCCTGTATGCCCCGGATTTTTAATGGTTAGCGAAATTAAGCAATAGAATTAATATGTGAGAGGGGGTGCATGTAGGGGGGTGACATGACAGAGCATGGAGGATGGGGCTGGGAATGTCCTGGCTTGGGGTGAGGGGGGGCGTTCATTGGATCTGTGCTTTATTGGTGTCTGCCTGGGTTTCTGAAATCTGTAGCTAATCGTTTTTAGTCTGTTTGGTTTCCGAATCTATAGGGGTCGGCTATGGAGCAGACCGGAGGCGGGGGCGTCAGATCTACTCCCGTTACCAGACCCTGGAACTGGAGAAAGAGTTCCATTTCAACCGTTACTTGACACGAAGGAGGAGGATTGAAATTGCCAACGCTCTTTGCCTCACAGAACGCCAGATCAAGATCTGGTTCCAAAACAGGAGGATGAAATGGAAAAAGGAAAGCAACTTGAGTTCCACCCTGTCCGGGGGAGGCGGCGCTGGAGCAGCCGCCGATAGCTTGGGCGCAAAGGAGGAGAAAAGAGAAGAAACAGAAGAAGAAAAACCGAAGGAATGAACACTGACGGAGCTGCTCCTGGTTTCTCTCTTTCCCTTCTCCCCCCCCCAGTCCCACCCACCCCCTTACCACAACACACATGGCCCCTCTACCTTCTACCCTTCAATCCCTCCCCCTCCCCAATTTCTTCTCCTCGGTTCTCCTGTCCATTTTCAACCACCACTGGCACAATTTATACATTTGGTTACCTGTAAAGTGTGTGTGTATCTGTATGTGTGTGTGTGTGTGCGAGAGAGAGAGAGAGAGAGAGAGAGAGAGAGAGAGAGAGAGAGAGAGAGAGAGAGAGAGAGATGTGAACAAGGAAGGCTTCCCATCCCCCACTCTCCAGTCGCCAGCACTTATACGCCCAGTAGCATTACCAGGTCCCAAACTGTCTTGCCTTTTTCCCTAAAGCACCCGCCGCGGCTTCCCCCTTACCTCCAGCCCCACCCACTGGCCCTTTCCATTACCCCTCTTGCCTCCAAGCCCAGCTCGCCACCTTTACATTTAAAAAAAAAAACTCTATTGAATGCAACACCCCACCCCAACCTTTCCTCCTTCTGCCTGGAACGCAGAGCCCCCTGTAGGGGTCATGTTGGGATCAACCGTGTCCAAATGAACTCGGTGCTGTTGGGCTTCCCAATAATAACCATGATGGACGGTGGTGGTGCTGGCGGCAACGGTGGCGGTGGTGCGGTAGTGGCGGTTGATGATGATGATGTTGATGATGTTGATGATGATGGGGTAAAGACCATTCAATTGCCCATCCTTGTGAAAGTACTTCCCCTTCCTGCCCCCCTTTCCCTCACCCCCCAAACTATGTCTACCTAAATATAGCATTTTCCAGAGTAAACTAATTGTATTTAAACACTACCTGGGGTCATTATGCATACTGCAAACTGTGACAGTTCCTGTGTGAATATTTTTAGCTGTATTTGTGGTCTCTGTATTTATATTTATGTTTAGCACTGTAATGTTCAGACAGTATAAAGTGAATGGAATTCTATAGCTAGTAGGGCAGGGGGGGAAATCTTGTGTTACACTCGCTAACATCATGTATAAAGATCACGTCCAGAGGACTATGGTTGAGTATTTAATAAAAACTGGATATTATTTTTAAAATTTATCGAATGGCTTGTGCAATTTAATGGGGAGACCTGAAGTGGAAGCGTTTTGCACAAGACTCCATGGATTTCTATGCACTTGGAAGCTTCTGTCTGCCTGCCCACCCCAATGCACTGGACTTCTTGGCTGCCTGTCTCCATCACCCTAGCCACATTTACTCAGCAGTAAACAGCATTATGGTAGAAGGAATTTACTACCAATACCTCATTTTTTTTAAAAAAAGATTGCTTTATTTTGCTTAAAAAACACACACAGGCACAGGCACATGCCACATGCGTAAGCAAGCAACCAAGTGCATGCATGCATACACACACACACAACACCCTACTTTATGCCATCACTTATTATTCTTATTATCATACCGTGTAAATTGCACAATGTACATATTTCCATATCTTCAGGTGCTAAAACCTTAGTTGGAAGGTTTCCTCCCATGATTGATGGGCCAAGGGATTGTTTTAAAATAAATACTTTCTGCTCTTTTTGAACAGAAATTCCTCAGGAGCCGAGCTCCTCAAACACAATTTCCCCCTTCCATTTATATGGAGGCTGGTAGGTGGAAATTATTTTAAAATTATTATTATTTGTCAATAAATGAAGACTCAGCTGGCAATACCCTGGTGTGTAATATGCACATCATTGTGCTACGCGGCGGGCATCTTTGAACCAGATGCAAATGTCTGGTATCTGGGTGCAGATATTTCCTTTGGAGTCTAAGCTGCCCTTTAAATGCTTTGTATCCAACCACAAATTGCAATTGCATTATAAAAATACCAGAGGTATCCTCAGAAATTGCCGGTTAGCTGATTTCTCAGCTCCTGGTGGCCTGTTTTGCTGGAGGGGGGTTGAGAAGATTTTCCTTTTTTAATATGTCACTTGAATCTAAAATATTCTCTACAGAGATTATATATAAATTTTAAAATAAAAGTCTAGTAGGAAGGGGAAGTGTACATATATGCCTATGGCTGTGTATGATTCCAGAAATACAAACCACTGTATTAAAATATCTCCCCATTCAGATTAAGCTAAGCTTCATAATAAATACCTAATCTGTTCTACTTTTTTAAAATTGTCAGTTGAATTCAAAGTCCAAAATTAAGGTTTTTTTAAAGGAACAGATCTCAACAGGAATATTATATAGTGCGATTTGGTAAGAGGGAAAAAGACAGAAAGGGCTTGCCCACGTCCCTGCTTGCCAAATATGCACATACATATTTATAAAAATTATCATGATTGTACTTAGCTGTGCAAAGCTAATGCCCATCTATGCAGAAGTAAGACCCATTGAGTCCAATAAATTTACTCCCAGTTAAGACCTTGTAGGGCTGCAGCTTCAGTAAAGGAAAAGAAATTATACAGAGCGAGGAGAATGCACATATCTTCACCTGCAGGAAAACTCCATGTTTTTTTTTTAAAAGGCTTCTGAACTGCCTGTACATACATACTGTATATATATGCACATGCAACAAAAACGAGGTGACTGTTTCTGTATAGCACCCAAGGAGCAAGAATGATTTACAGGAAAGCTGAGTTGATGCATGGCCTCCACTGGATTCAGAGGCACCTGAATATCAGCTCCGCTTTGAAAGATGTCGCCCTCCACATATACATAGACATATACAAAGGGCCGAAGATGAATACTGCACAGGGATCCATCTGCTGCATAGGCTTCAGCATAACAAGCACTTCCATGCGACATGAGACATGCATCCACCTCGGCAGTCAATGTAGGGCAGGCGCATATCAGACACGGTCTGAGAAGACACAGCAAAAAAAGTCCCCAGTTTGTTTCTGCTGCATGTTCCGTGTTTGGGCACCCAGGAGTTTCCACCCAAGAGGTCTGCATTCCTGCACTTTACCTCCCAGGTTCCCTTCTGGGATGCAAAGCCCAATGCCTATGCCCTTGTCATGAAATGTGTGCCTGACACGAAGCAAACCAAGCCAAGCCAACAGGCTTCTGTGGAGCTTGTCTGCACACGTACATACATACAGCCTAACCCGAGTTCCCCCTTAGAGCAGGAGGGAAGAAGATCCAAGCGACCACCACCACCCACCACCACCCAGCAAACGTTGGCATGCCTGTGAATCTCTCCCGCATCCTCCCGCATCCAAAGAAGAACATTGCGGAGAGTCTGAATCTGCGGGCGCGACATGAGTTCTTGGACTTCCATGCATTCAAAGGCTTGGGGGTGAGGGGCATTTGGGCGCCTTGTTCCACACACACAAGCCTCCAGCGATCGTGGAGGGGTAACTATATTTATGAGACGTCATACCCCAGACCCAGCACCAGGTGACGCTATAGTCTCACTGACTCGATGCTTAGAATGTGGGGCCCCATTTTTTCCCTTTCTTCTTCTTCTTCTGCTTCGTCTTTCTCTCTCTCTCTCTCTCTCTCTCTCTCTCGTTATGCCAACATATCACATACGTTTCACGGGCTTCCATCAATAACCTCCTGGGGTCATCAAGCCAAATTTATGACTGGCCAACACTGTCACGTGATTCTATTTAAACATCCCATATTTGGGCAGCGTAGATAGAATAAAGAAAAGAAGAATCTCCACCTATAAATTCTGCACTTTAGAGAACAAAAAACCCTGAACTTCAAAAGGGCCACAAATCAAGCCTAATCAAAGGGGTGTGTAAGAGAGAGAGCGAGAGAGCGAGAGAGAAAGAGAGAGCGAGACTTGAGGGGGGGGGGTATAATTCCTGACATGAGTTCCTACGTAGCCAACTCCTTCTATAAGCAAAATCAAAATGTTCCTGCGTATTCCATGCAAAGTTATGGGAATTATGGATCTGTGTCTGAGGTTCAGCCATCCAGGTATTGCTACAGTGGGTTGGATCTGAGCATGACATTCCCTTCATCTGGGGCTTCAAACTCTCTGAGCGGTGTGGACATGTCTTCAAACCCCAGATCTAACCCCGACCGACCTTCCTGTACAGTCATGGGATCTTCAGGGCACATTTTAGGTAAAGACGACCAGGCTTCTCTTAACCCAGGAATTTACAGTCAGAAAGCTGGTGCCAACAACAACAGCACCAGCACCACCTCCTCCTCTTCCACCACCACCACCAACAACAACAACCCCAACACGCCGTTGGAAGATAGATCTAAGAGCAGTGGGGAAATCAAGAGCGAGCCGGTGCAAAGCGCCCAGCAAAGCGGGCAGCCCATGCAGCCGCACCACCAACACCACCAACACCACCACCATCACCAGCAGCAGCAGCAGCAACAACAACAACATCAGCAACCACCACAAATATATCCGTGGATGACCAAACTACACATGAGCCACGGTAAACTTTCGCTTCTCGATTTTGTTTCACTGGATTTGCCTTGGTTTTTATAGGCCATACGGGGCAAATAATAAGGGGGGGAGAAAAACCTGGGGTCGTAAATTTTACGACTAAGGCATCAATTGCTCGTAAAACTGTCCACTAAAAGGCTTAGAGGCTATATACGCCCAAATTTATGACGGCATAATTGGATCATAGAAACAAAACGGGTATAAAGGCAATATTCCATTTTTGGGGCCAGAGTGGGGGAGACGGGAAAGGTTTTAACGGGGTGAAATAACTTTGGAAACGCGCACATTCTTTAAGTAGGAAGGAGAAGGCTTATGCTTCCCCCTCCACCCCCCCCCCCCCAGCCTCCCTAAGTCTTTCTCATAAGCCATGACTTTGCCTCCTTCCTACCCTAGGAAACGAGCGACTGGATATAATTTCCCGTCCCCTCTCGCTCTTTCTATATATAGAGAGAGATTTACACACTTTCCCAGGGTTTAAGAGGCAATCACTTCCTCGGTGACTAACCCATGCTTGAACTCACAACTTGAATGAGAAGGGGCTGGAAATCTCTCCCTGCGTTAAAAAAAAATTCCCCAAAGTTTAGTCCTGGTAGAACTCAGTAAACATAAAAATAAAAAATAAATCTCACATTCTCTTCCTGGCGGGTGCTTTGTACTTCCTTCCCCTCAGATTTTACTCTTTCTCTTATTATCCCGATCTAGCTTTTTAAAAAAATAGTAGTAGTAGTAGTAGTATCCTGTGCCTCTCTCTTTTCTTTCTCTCTTCTCTTTTTAATTTATGTTTGTTTGTTTATTTATGTTGCTTTGTTTTCCAGAAGCAGACGGCAAGCGTTCCAGAACCAGCTACACTCGCTACCAAACTCTAGAGCTGGAGAAAGAGTTTCATTTTAACAGATACTTGACCCGCCGGAGGCGCATAGAGATCGCCAACAACTTGTGTTTGAATGAGAGGCAAATCAAAATCTGGTTTCAAAACCGGAGGATGAAGTGGAAGAAAGACTCCAAACTGAAAAGCAAAGAGTCTGTCTAGGTAGAAGGCGGGGTCGGGACTGGGGTCCGAGCTCACGTCGCCCCGAGTTGTGGTCCTGACCTACCTTGAGGAAAACTTTTTTTCTTTGGGGAGGTGGGGAGAGGGAGAGAGGGGACGGGACGCGGGGAGGGGGTTGGGGAGGGCTACAGGCTGGACGGAACGACCTACTTCTTGCAAACTACCAGACAAAGGCGTTTTCTTATTAGTATGCAAACAGACCCTTGGTCTTGGGGCGGCCAGTGAGCGTTCCGAGTGAAAGTCGCTCGAGTTTTCATTAGGCACCCACCCGGCCGAGTCACCCCCTTTGAAATCGAGACGAAACCGGTTTGTCAATATCCAAACCACCCGTCCAAACGATGGTGACGTTTGAGACGCCCTTTAAAAATAAAATAAAAAACAAGAAGGGCCAGAATCTTAACTTTGGGAGAAAAGAGAGCCCAAGCCAACAGTTATATCTGCTCCAGAAGAGTGAGCTCATTCTTTTGTTTGTATGTTTGTCTGTCTGTCTCTTCCGAGGGGTGGGCGTGGGGAGTTAGTTCTAAGGCGCCGATCCTGCCCACAGGACGTGGAAGTCCCTTCCGCTGAAATGCGTAGGCTTTTGCCTCAAAACCCAATGGGGCTGACGCCACCCTTCAGAAAGAGCACTTATTTGTAAGTCCCGTGCAAGGCGGAGGGCTGCTTGCTTAATTTCCGTGTAAGTAAATCCCCGAGGCTCCGTCCGCATGGCCTCGGGTCCAGAAAAGGTGCCCTATTGACGGGGAGTGAACAATCCCCCCGCCCTGTAGGGTCCCAGAGGCACTTAACCCGAAACTGTTGGGATATCTCCTTGCTATAAAATGCTTCTGAGATTCTTTGGGGGTGGGGGGTTTCCCTTTCATTTTTGTTATTTTAGCCCCTACCGTTGACTTATTTTTGTATTATCTGCATATGAAAGTAAGGGAATGGACGATGAGCAAATTTGCCTGAGCAGCTTTTCCCGGGGAGATTATTTGGGCGAAACAATAAGCACTTGTACAGAAACGGAGCGGGAGAGAGGGGAAGGGAAAGTGTGAATTCTCTTGACTTAAATATTCCTGTGTATTTATTTGTTGCATAATTAATGTAGCTTTAACAAATGATTACAATGATAATGCTGAATTCTTCTTCAAATGTACACCTTCTGTTGACTTGTAGACCGTTTTAGTCACTTTCCCCCCTTCCTTCTCCCTGATGTTGTATTGCATATATTTATTGGTTGTAATGCCATATGTGAAAAACCATGGAACATATATATTTTGTCATATTGAATAAACGCTAACTAATACTTCAAAAGCCTAGGCCAGTTTTGGAGTGCAAGCATGGAGGGAGGGATCGAAACTTATCCAGGTACCTTTTCTTAAGTGTTACTCCATCTATGCTTCCAGGATATTTGTTCTTCTCCATAATCATGGTTTGGTGGTATTGTTTCAAGAGCAACATAAAAGCCTTTCCATTACCAGTGCAAAATGCATCTAACAATAAAGAAACTAGGGAACCAAAATTATCACCTGCAATTTAATGAGTTCAGCGCAAGAGTTTCATTGAGCCCCTGGTTCAGTCTCTCTTGCTGAAATAAAAGAGGTCTTGTCCCCTAAATGCACTTTTAGTGGCCCATTCAAATCAATGGGACCACCACCTCTTTCCTAAGAGCACAAGGTGGAAGTGAACACCGTTGATGGGAAGGAAACTCTGTCAAGGTTTGCAGCAGAAATGAGTTTCAATCCCACTATGTTCCTTCCAGTCTAGACCCAGGGGCTGGGCTTGTATGGCTGTCTTGCTCCTGCTGTGCCCCAATAAAAGGACCTTGCTTGGGTGGTGATGTTTTCTTGTACTGCTCGCTCTCTTCACAAGCTTGCTTAAACGAAGGCCTTTTCTGTCTGAGAACTGTTAAGACAGACAGCTTTGTTATTTGGTTACTTAGCTTTGGGTTCTCAAGAAGTCCTTCAAAGATCTTGCCTATGCATTGTTTCTGGGCCATCTTCTGGTTCCCCCTATTCCACATCTACAATGGTTTAATGGTCTAGACACATACAAGTGAGATGATCTGTCTTCTAAACCATCTTTTGTAGGCCTTTTAAATGCAGCTGAGCAGAATCAGAGGGAGAGGTTGTTGGACCATTCATTTAACTTTCCACTGATATTTTTTAGTGAAACTTGGGCAGAATGGACCTGGGCATCTTGTGACATTAATTGACACGGGGCGGGTAGATAGGTAGGTAAGGGGGCATATGTGCCATAGATCATTTGGTTTGGAGGGAGCATTGTAGCATTTAGTATTCCATTGGACCAGGGAGCCTTTGACTTGGATGGTTTATCAAGTAGGGTCTTGGACAACATTTCTGTGTTTTAGGTGTGCAATAGATAAGATAAAAGACATCTGCATTTCCTGAAATCTTGAAAATATTGTTCTCCATACTTTTCAAGATTTTCCCCTTTTACTCTCCTTGATGGCTTTTGTTGTTTTTGTTGCAGTTACTTTGGAAATGTTACTCATGTGGTGGTCCTTTACTTAGATATCTGACTTGAATGGCATTAGGAATGTGCACAGTTCTTTAGAGATTTGGGAGGATGGTAGCATGCATGTTTCCTATTTGTATTTTTGCCAATTTCAACAAGCTTCCTTCTCTCTCTCTCTCTCTCTCTCTCTCTCTCTCTCTCTCTCTCTCTCTGTCTCTCTCTCTCTGTCTCAGACACACACACACACCAGAGGTCACGCCTGACCAACCTTCAGAGGTATTTACAGTACTAACAAACGCTGAGGAAGTGAGGAGGGCACCCCAATGGCTCAATAAACCTTTATAGTATTTCCTTTACACATTCCAAACAATGGAGCAATTTCCTGAACCTGGAAACAAAAGTTACTTCTAATGATAGTGGAAGCTTTCTACCACATCCTCCTCAAATCCCAGTTTTCATGGTGACCCTCAGCCCTAAAACACCATATAACATTTCTGATAGTTTATTGATATATTCTTGTATTTGTGTTAGTTATTATTATCACAGGGAATACTTTTTGACAGGATCAAACGATACTGTCACTAAAGCCTTGACGGTTTGCTTTATGTCTTCTCCTTGCTTTTTCCTCCCTTAACTGGCCATCCGATCGCAAGTTGAAAGACAGAAAGTGGGAAGGGCAGGAGATTCTCCATTTTCTCCCTTCCTCTTTGAGCCAAAGGTGATTTCATCTCCCAATACTACCACCACCCTTATTGTCATGTGGTGCCTTTGAAAAACGTGTTAGAATTCCAAACAAGAATAAAACAAAAGTGGAGTGGAACTTTAGTAGCCCGTGTTCTAGAATGTTTAGAACAACAGGGCTACTCCTGTCCTGTATTCCACCTATGGAGTGTTTCCAGAGGCATCAAAGCAACCCGGGCGTGTATTTTTCTATCAGGTTCATTGTATTTTGTCTCATGTTTCTTTTCTCTCTCCTTTTTTTCCTGGGGTCTTCCCTCTGTTCCTCCTTCCACTAAGCTGTAGCATCTCCTCTCCTTAAAGAATCCAAAGCCTTGGCAAAGAGTAATTGAGCTTCAAAAGTTATGGTTAACAAAATCAGATACACTTTTGTTTTATCTTTTTCGGGGTGGTGGTGGAGGGGGACGGAAAAACCCGAAAGACAGAAGCCTTTAAGCGCAAAGAAGTCCAAACTTTTCCATTACCATAACGCGAACCAGCCGGGTTTTCCAGCCTTATGATTAATTGTTCGTTTATCCAGCCCACAACGTGGGTCTATTTGGGCCTCTTTCTTGTCTTTTTAAAAAGTAATTTTTCAAGACGGATTAATATTTCGTTGTTGGGCTTGTCGCTGACTTTTTTGTTATTCGGAACCTTCGCCCTTCCCCCACGCTCCCCCCTTTTCGTCTGCTTTTTTCAATCCCTTCCCTAAAGAACGCTTGCCAAGCCGAGAAGGAAATGAAACATCGCTTACCTTTCACTGTCATCCGTGTCAACACAGTGGGGACTTTTAAAGGGTCTCCAAGCAAGACAAGAAGGGACAGGGAAAAGCGGGGGGGGGTGACAGACCCCCAAAGTTCCGTGTGCGTGCGTGTGTGTGCGTGTGCGTGCGTGCAAGCGGCGCGCGTGTGATTTCAAAAAGAGGATAGGAGTGTGGGAGGGGTGGGGGAGAAAGGGGAATAAGAATAATCCAAGACCCTTTTTCGGTTTAGGCTTTCCACGTTCCCCGAGAACATTAGCAGAAATACCCATGGCTTCTAAAGTGAATTTAGTAGTTTAAAACTTTTGAAGGTTATTTATGTGGATAGCCCAAAGCAAAAGCCCTGAATGGCTCTCGGTGAGCACGTGATGTCATTAAACTAAGTTTTATGGTTTGGGGGAGCTGACATACCCACAATATATTTACATCATATATAATCTTAACTGTCCACCATCGCAGCTGCTAGAGCTGTTTAATGCTGGGACAGTGGGACAAGGCAGTTAGTGCGGATTACGTCGTCTCGGGCTGCTGTTAGGGAAGGTGCGTCTGTTCGAAATGGATCCCAGGCGAGATCAGTAAGTTAATTTTCCTTCTCCACCCCCCCACCTCCGTCTCTCCCTGTCCCACCGCGGCCCTCCCCACTTCTCAGACCGTCTCCAGCGTAGCCGTAAAGGTATTTGTGCGTACGTGCGCGTGTTGGGGAAGAATTCAGCTGCACCTTGCCTGTGGAGTTGGGGGGAGGGGCGGAAGTATTGTTTATAAGGCTTCTTTTCCTTCCCCACCTCACCCCAAGAGGTGGAGGTAAGGGGGAGCGGCTGTTTATCAGGCGAGCCGATCAAACTCTGGATTTGGAAAAAAATGAAACAAGACCTCCAAGCTTCTTCTACTAGTCAGGGAAAGAATATTGCCCGCCCTGAATTTCCTTATGTTCTTCCAACATACACTTTTCTCTGCAGACAACTATTTAACTCTTTGATTCCTCGGTTGATAATCTTCCGGAAGGGTGGGTGGGAGGGAGGGAGGGAGGGACGAAGGAAAAGTTCCTTTTCGCTTGAAACTTGTGACGGGAGATTCCAGGTTTCCGCTTTGCACGGGGGGCCCCGGGAGAAGTCCTTTAAACTGTTCACAACTGCGTATGTGATTGCACAGGAGGAGGAGGTAAAAACAGAAGGAAACAGCGAGAGGGGTGAATCGCATGCGCGCTGGAGGGGACCGGCTCACTGGTCGTCTGTTTCTTGGTGGTCTTGGCAGGTGGTGGTGGTGGTGGTGGTAGCGGTGGAGTTGCAAGGAGGCGCTGGAAGAAGACTGGGGTGGGATGGGAGGGTAGGCCGGAAAGACAGGGAAGTGGGGAGATCTTTGCCCTATAGATAAGAGGAGAGGGGTTGATAGGGGTGTTTCTCTAGCACGGAGTTTCTCACAGAACGTGTGGCGAGTCAAAATAAGTGTGCTGTTGGAAATGCAGTTGGAGAAACAGAGCGGAGGGAGAGTAATTACGCAGGTGATGAGCCTCATCTGTTTATTGAGAACTTAAAAGGACAGGCGGTTTCATGTAACCAGTTTGTGTAAGGATTAAGGTATTCTCTGCTTCCGTGTTTACATCCAAGGGCCCAACTCACGGTAAAATAACAACTTCTTTTTCGCCCGAGCCTCGTCCTCATCTACTTCCCTGGGACTACAAAGTCTGCAGGCCAGCACCCCCACCCCCGCGGAAGACAGGCGTCTGACTCGCCGCCCCCGGGGGGGGGGGGGTGTCCCTCCCACAAGGCATTGGTGCCCTTAGGAAGGCGCCTTTGAAAAATCGGTGAGGGGGGGGGGAAATAAAGTTGAAGGGTCATTTGAAAGATGCCAGCTACTATCCACTTCATCCGATGCCTGGTGTTCCTCGCTTCCCAGAAGCCTCCTTTCAGTCATCTTTGGAGGCGGCCTTTCTCTGATCCAAATCACATAACAGGGAGACGCGCCGGGCGGGGGGGGGGGGCTTCTTCTAACGTTACCACCCGAGAGGGTCAAGAGAGAACAATTTCCACTCTAGCCCCATTTGCCGGTGGAGAAACTAGGGCTACCCGCTCCAAAAGAGTGGCTTCTGCCCAACAATAACCCGGGTCGATGGTCTCAGGCGAGGGAGGTGCTCTCTGCCCGTCCACCTGCCCTCCGGAGATGGGATAGAGAGAAAGGACAGGACGCCAGAGGAACGAAGCTCATGGGGCGGGTGTTTGGGGGTATCCTCGCGCAACCCTCCAGGCCTGGAAACTTCCTCTCTTCCACTGGTATAAGGACGCCGATACGATCCTACACTGTCGACTCAAGCAGCCCATTGAGTTCCAGGGAGCTTGGGTTGAGGAGACCGGAGGGTTACGATCCATCTGTGCCAAACTTAGGGATAGCTAGCTAATTAAAACGGAAAACTCTGTGAGTTCAGCGGGGCCTCCTCGCAGGCAATCAAGTCTAGATCACAGCCTCTAAAAGTGCCCGGACGTTTCAAGGACCCCAACCCTGCTTCCTACTGTTGCTACCACAGACCACCGGGGAGAGTTTCCTAGAGGCGGAACCCTGGTTTAGTTGGGACCCGGTCTTGTTAGTTAGACATGGGTTGGCAATGGAAGCTGCAGTCATTGAGGAAGACAGTTTGCAGGTCGGCAAGAAGTTCCCGTTTATCTAGAAGGGAGAAAGAGGCACTGTAGAGCTCTGGCATCTCCTCCTCCGTAGCTCTCGGAGAAGCTCACGGTAGTACAATAACTTTGCTTCAAGTTCCAAGAGTGACTGACACTTGCCGCTCATCTTCAGCGAGTAGAGGAACCACCATGGGGGATGTAATCCACCAGATCTCAGCAGGGTCTGAGAGTTGCCTCCTTTGGGCACTGGGGTTCAAGAGAAGGCAGAAGCTTCTGGTGTTTCTAGAGAGCCTCTTCAGTCCCAGCTCGGTGGTGCTTTGCAAAAATATGGAAGGGCACCTGCTTTCTTGTCCCTTGGCCTTTTTCAGGGTGATGGAGGACAGCCCTTCCAAGGAGATGAGCACATCTGAGGAGTCGAGAGGGGGAGACACCACCATCCTCGCCACCCCATTCCTTCAGCTTTCCTTTTCCTGAATAAACATCAGAGGATGTTCCCATGTTCCTCATTGGCTTAGGAGCCCTTGTAAGGAAAGGAGTGCCCTCCACACCACTCCCCCCCTTCACTTCCGGCTCTGGGCTCTCCCGCTTGCTCTCAGAAAGTGTGAAGATCAAATTTCACTACAGAAGGTGCCCCACAGGCTGCTATGGTAATCAGCATTTATCCCACCCACCCACCCCTCCAGAAGCCAGCTCTGCTTGGTGCTGGGTCCTGTGCAAGACAGCCAGGGGCATGAATGATTGACAGCCCTTTTGCAAAATAAAAAATAAAAAGTAAAAAGTAAAAATAAAAAATGTGGCTATGTTTCGTTTTGGGCTGATTTTTTTAAAATTCAGCCTTCTGCAAATTAGGACTCTCCAGCTATACCTCTCATGAGCCATTATCACTGTGCAGGATTCTGAGAACTGTGTGCTGCCATAAAAATGGGGCTGGGTCCATTCATCTGAAATCATGCAAGTAACTTGAATGCATTTGTGTATATCAATGGCATAACAGAAAGTGTGAAAGCCCTAGTGTTTAACAGTGTTCTCAAAATCTCCATACTCTTATGGTAGACTTAAGCATGGCTACAGAACTCATAGATATCAGAGGGTCCTTTGGGGGCGAGGGAGGGGGAGTACACTTGCATCACTCATGCTTTGATTCTCCCTGTGCCTCTCTAAAAGACATGGGGAGCAAAGCCCACCTCCCTCAACTTTCCTCCCTTTGACTTGGAAGCTGAGGCCCTTGAGTGGCAAGGCTCTATCTAAGGGCACACGTTTCAGCATGTTTACCCAGGAGGAAGAAGGCATATGTCCTTCTGAGAAAACAGGTCTATTCAGATAGATAGATGTGCACAATTAATGCAGTGTAAGATGTCCCTCAATTCCTTGTTCTCAAATACTGTACTTGAACATGTCTTCATTGTACTGGACTGTATATTATCCCTCATTACTGTAAGCTGCCTTGGATCCTTTTCAAAGGAGAAAGGCAGGGTAAAAATACTCTAAAATAAATAAATTAATTAATTAAGACAAGCGTTTCAGTTTTTTAAATAGTAGCCTGGCCTGATAGACACTGAACAGAAGAACATCCAAAATAGAGCCACCTCCAAGAGACAGAATATTTATTTTATTTTTATTTTAGAGTATTTTTACCCCGCCTTTCTCCTTGGAAAAAGACCCAAGGCATTTTACAGTAATGAGGGACAACATACAGTCCAGTACAATTAAGACATGTCCAAGTATTGAGAACAGGGAATTGAGGGACATCTTACAGCATTAAAAGGTAACATCACATTAAAGCGACGAGAAAACAAACAGTTAGAGAGTAAAAAATCCCATGTAAAAGTTATGAGTGATGGAAACTAACATTGAAAATATAGTGTCAATGCCATCACACATGGTTATAAGTGGTGATAAACACAAAGTCTGTGTGATCATATAGATTCATATAAAAGACACTTTTACATATACACACAGAATACACATTCAAGTCTGCTCTTTTCTTCACAACAGCCCCCTGTCTCCCCCTCCTCACTTTTCCTAAAGACAAAATCACCCACAAATTCAGCTTCTCCCCTCTCCCCTGTCATTCAAATTAGCAACTTGCCTTATCCTTCAGCCACACATGACCCCTCACCCCCTCCCCACACACACTTTATCAACTTCCACTCACCTGCATGCATTCTATTAAGGGCTAGATACTTCTTCCTGTGCCCCATTCAATTTGATGGGTTTTCTTTAAGGCTAAAAACAACCTTTATTTGGCTTTCTTTAGGCTGAAGATAACTTTCAATATGGCTTCAGCCCTTGCTATGGGACAGAGGCGGCACTGGTTGGGTTGGTAGATGACCTACACATGGAAATGGATAGGGGATCTGTGTCTCTTTTGGTTTTACTGGACCTCTCAGCTGATTTTGAAACCATAGACCCCAGCATCCCCTGACTTGTTTCTCTGAAATGGGAATTGGGGACATTGCATTAAAGTGGCTCTAGTCCTTCCTGCAGAATAGAACGTAGAAAGTAGTGTGAGGAGATTCATGTTCAACTCCATGCAAAATATTCATAAATAAATAATAAAATAAAAACAGGGAAACTGCTACTGGTCTTTCAGAAATCAAGAGTGTCTGTCAAAAAGCTAGTGGTATTTGTTATATCTGGTCTGAGGATGGAGTCTGTAGAGCCAGATATTCTAAGGTGTCTCGAGATTCACTGTATTCTCCGCTTTCTTAGAGGTTTCATAACATGAGACTTCTGTGTGTGTGTCTCTAAAAGTACTCTCTGTGTCTCTTCTCATGGGTGGCAAACAAAGCCCATGTCTAGCCAACTAGATAGGTCCTATGTCCTTGCATTTTATTAGGTGGATGGATGTGATGACTCAAATTAGACCTAGAGACGGGCATGCAGGTTCATCTGGATATTTTGGCCATCTGGTTCAGTATTATCCATTCTGGCAGCTTCTTCCCATGTTCTTCCCTGCCAACACTTCCCAATGTTGCCAACTGCCAAGGATTCAGTCTGGGGCCTTTTTCACACCAGGCTGCAACTCTTCTGTCCATTCTCTTGAGGGAAAAGGGAGAGGGAAATCCAGGTGAAACCTTCTAGAGGATAAATGCAGGGACACAGGGCTTCCAATTCATTTTGATCATTAAAGACTAGCACATCATACTGTCCTTCACTTATACATCCTTGGGCGAACAGACAGAGGCTTAAAGGAAGCCCACTTTCTCTCTACCTTCCAAGTACTGTACTCAGGAGAAGAAGGACCTTAGACCAAGGCACTTGCATGGAGGCATACCAAACCTACATGGGGTCCAGAGTGGCTGCCAGAATTCCTTCTATGGAAAAGATGCTAGACTAGCCTTCTCTGGATGCCTCCAAGGACTTCTGGGTGGGAGTGGGGGTGGGGAATCAGCTATCCAACATTCTTGGCCCACCTGCCTTGGGTCACATTCACTTTGTGGGGTACATTCTTCCTCCAAACCACCTGAAATGTCTTAAGGGTATAGAGTGGTGGTTGCAAACCTCCAGATGTTTTGGACTGCAACTCCCAGAATTACAAACCTAGATTGCCAATGGCAAAGGACTGTGGGAGTTGTGGTCCAAAACATCTGGAGTGCTGAAGGTTCACCACCGCTGGAATACAGCCTAGCTTGTAGACATTAAGCTTCAAGACAGGGGCAGAGGGGTGATTGCTCCCCCAACCCCAGTGTGTGAAATGTTGCACCACTTTCAAAAAACTCCAACTATTGGAACCAGAATTTTAAAAATTGCTTGAGCTGCAATCCCAGAGTTTTCAGAGCCCAAAAAAGGAGCTTTCCCCTTTTTGTTCATATCTAGTCTATGCCTGGAATTAATTTCTGTGAAAGAGCATGCACATGCTAATGAACCATTAGGGAGACAATGCTAGGTTGGTTTGGTGAGGGGTGGGAAGGGGGTGGGAATAGCTTTGAATACTATAGCCTTCTCCAACCTAGGGTCCTCCTTTTGACCATGCATCTCATCTTCAGTCTTCTGTGGCCATATGGTCCGGAGATGGTAAGGGTTTTTTGGCTTGTAAATCTAGGGCATTACCTGCTGGATATCTCAATGGTTCAGGTTATCAGGCAGTGGAGCCAGGGGCTAGAGGTCAATACTCCACAATGCCTCTTCGTCAGGGGCTGAACTCAATGATCCTTTCCAACTCTGAAGTTCAAAGATGATGATGATGGTGGTGGTGGTGGTGGTGGACTGGTAGGGGCTGGTGGAGCAAAATACTCTTTGTTCTTTCATGAGACATTGATGTCAAAGGGAAAGCTAGCAGAAGTATGGCATGCGGGGTTGCTGTGTGCACCTGTATGTGTACAAAATGGTCACTTTGTTGTCTTTTGACCCTTTGTCAAAAGAACTCAGGTGAAGGAGCTACAGCAACAACAACAAAGCACTGTGGAATTTCATGGTGGGGGACACCAATACCAAACACACGCGCACACACACACACCAGATAGGGCCTTCCAGACAATCAAGGCTGAAGCACTGGCAAGCTGCCTTTGGCCATGGAGCTCTGGCTGGGAGGAAACCCAACATTGCCCCAGGGTGCTGGAGAAGGCCACAGCTGAGCTCCTGGAACACTAATCTAAATAGGTGTTTCTCTTCTCCTTGGATCTGGTGCTGCCTGGTATGTGGCAAAGCTTCTTTTCCCCTCCTACTAGACTGAATCCCAGAAGATGTTTGCTCCTGCCTTGCCCATCTGCATCTAGCTCTATGTGCTGAATTGATGGCCACCAGGCTGAGCATGCCTGGCCTCCACCTGAGTCCTAAAACATGCATTTCCTCCCAACCAGTATCTGTCTATGGCAGTAGTTCTCAGCCTGTGGGTACCCAGATGTCTGTCCCTGGACTGCCACTTCCAGAAATCCTGGCCAGCTCAGCTAGTGATGAAAACTTCTGGGAGTTCCAGTCCAGGAACATTTGGGGACCCACAGTTTGAGAACCACTGGTCTATGGGATGCATGGGCATGAAATGAGATGCATACTATGGCTACTTGATACAGAAATTTTTGCCTAGATATAAACAAGAACAAAAGATCAGTAGGGAACAGCTGATGGTTTAAGGCTAAACCCAGTGCCTTTGCATTAGTTTACTTCCCTGCTACTTTAAAAGCACCCAGTCCTGGAAAGAAATTCCAATAATCAGAAAGACACAATTGGTTTGTATTCTGATTCAGATGTACAATTCCTTACACATGCTTGTGGCATTCACATTTACTACAGGATATAGTGATGTTGCCTTTCTCCTGGATTGATTGACCAATCTCATTGTAGGTGGTTCGCCTCCCAGCTTAGGCCCTCACAACAGCCCTTTGAGCTAGGCTGAGAATGTGGCAGATCAAAGTGACGCAAGGAGTTTTGTTGTCAAGCAGGGATCGGAACTCAATAATTTCTGAGCCCTAGACCTAACGCACTGCACAGTGGTTCAACGGAGGGATCAATAACAGTGTTTCCCCATGCCTTGGTACCACAGGTCAAAGAGGAAAACTCAGGATTGTAGCCACTTCTTTCAAGTCTGCTGTATGGTGGACTTCACAAACTTTGCTCTGATCCAGTTCCTATCTTGTTATCCAGCGAATATGCTAAACTATAACTCTCATCAGCCCCACACAGATAAGCCGGACTAGGGTTAGGATACAGGACGATATGTTCCATTAATACATTTCCAGTATTTTAATTCATGTTTGATAACTAGCTAGCTGGGCAGATAAAAGCTGAGATGTTGAGTTTGGATTCTGAAGCACATCTTATTGATTTCTGCTGGTAATACATGTAGATCTTACAGACACATATGCACTCAGCACACAGAGAGGAAGGAAGGAAGGAAGGAAGGAAGGAAGGAAGGAAGGAAGGAAGGAAGGAAGGGTGGTGTACTGGAGGAGAGAAATCTGAGGAGCAAACCCACAGAAGCACTCAGAAACAGTTTCAGCCATAACTATGGAGCCATCTCTGTGAGAAGTTATGATTGCAGGAAGCTCCGAGTCCCTCGCAACCCAATCAATTCTCTTGATTCTTTTCTGGTTTTGTTTTCTTTCCTCATAATGGATATTCGGAGGTAGCTGATACTCTGCGGAACCCCCCACCCCACCCCCACCCCTTTCAAACCGACCTTTCTCTTACTGACAGATGGAAAGGTAGCTGGAAGATTTGTACCCTTCTGTGAAATCAAATCCATTTCCAGAATGACAAGGAGCATGCCTGGAATAGGGTCACGTGATTCTTGCCCTCCACTCAAAAAGAGGAAATAACAGGGAGGCGATGATGTATGTGCACCAAAGCCAAACAGAAGAAAACATGTTGTGACTGAAAAAGACAGTGTGCCATTCACACATGCCTGCCACATCTCCTTCCCCCTCCTCCCTCCGTCCCTCCCTCCCTCTAGCCCAAGTAATTCTGTCAAGCTTCATTAGTCAGATCTGGCTATCTTGTCTCGGGATTGAATCCTTGTGGGTTTTTATTTTACTTTTAATGAGCTATAGATAGAAGCCATGTTTTCTGACATGCAGTAAATAGAGAGAGTTGTTGGTAGGTTTTTAACTATTCGTCTTAGCGTGGTCTCACTTGGAAGTATTGGTAATTCATGGGTATCTCCTAAAATTATTATTATTATTATTTTAGTTATTTGAAATGAAGATGTAGAAAGGGGGCATGGGATGAGAGAGAGAGAAAGAAGTCACTTCAGCTTGCTGATATATGAAATTAAATGAAAGTGAGAGTTCTCCCTGCAAATGAAATACAGTGGTATCTTGTATAAAGGAATTAATTCGTTCCAAATGATATTATGTTAAGCAAATTTTCCTTTATACAAATTTCCCATAGGAATGCATTGTAAATGGAGTGATCCCATTTTTATGTTATACAGATTTTCCCCATAGACGATTATGTTAAGGAAATTTCCCCTATCTCCGGAATTTTTTATGTTGTACAAATTTTGTTATACAAACTGTTTGTTATACGGGGGTCCACGGTAATGCCGATTTTCCATCTTGTGAAGAACCCAGCTACCTTTTCAAGAAAGAAAGAAAGAAAGAAAGAAAGGATCTGTCTGTCTGCTATAAGTTTCAGCCAGGTCTTCTGGTTGTTTTTAAAGCAGAGAGGGTCAGAGAGTGTTATTCATTTATTTCGACACATATTCCCTCCCTACCCCCTACCCTCTAGCAGAGTCACCTTGTCATTCATCGGCCAGATTGCATCTTGAGTGTTTGAATAGGTGGCCGGAGGGCTCATCGGAGTCACATCGCTTTTTAAAGTCTGGGCCTGACATGCATTCCTAAATACTTGGGCCGTCTAGGATTCTGAGGGAAGAAATGACTGCGCCGCTCAAAGTCTGTTCAAACAGGGTAGAAGCAGCAGACGCGCGCGGGGCTTTTTGTCCCTTTCCAGACGCCATATTGGATAGACTTCTTCTGAGGTTAGTCAACAGAAGACGGAGCCGCGGCGGCCCCAGGTGAAGGATCGATCTGGCAAACCACTGGAAAGGATGGGGAAGTGAACACTTCCCAACGGGACCTTCCCTCGTTGCCCTCGCTCCCCACCTCCCACAGGGCATAGATACGTGTATCTTTAAAAGTCTGAACGCGGGAAAAGCGAAGACCGTTCTGAAAGTTGAAAATGGGACCGACCCATACGTTTATTTATTTATTTATTTATTTATTTAGAATAAATAACGGGCAGAAACTCTACGGTGACCCCCCCCCCTCTGCTTTAAGTGATGTCGAGCAGCTGAGCGCCAAAATGACTTTATATATATATATATATATATATTGCAAAGGGGTTGCAAACCCTGCCAACAAATCCCGCGCAAATATTTGCACGAACCATTTTTTATGTTATATAATTTAAATGTTTTTGTAAGAACAAAAAATTGGGGGGGGGACAGGTACGGGGTTGTTTTTTCTCCCTCCGTTCCCACCCGAGAAGCGAGTGGGTTGAATTTATTACCTTCAGATCTTTATTGACCAGAACGTCCGTGTTTTTCTTTTTTTCCCGGACGATTCTTAAAACGCGTAGGCTCGCGCGTGCACACACAGGCACAAACGCCGGCCTCTGTTTCATTGAGGAGCAGTTCGCCTCTCTCCCCGCCACAGTTTTGCTTCCTATCTGGAGGATCTTCTGAATGGGTTTGCATTCCTATGTCTCCCGTGGGTGCCTTATAAATCCGGAGCACTTTTAAACGGCCAGCGGTAAAGCACAAGGAGACCTTCTCTATCAAACGGCGTTTCTGTTCGGTCACGACTCGAGTGGAATCCCCAGTTATCGGCTGTCCGCCCGCGGCCACCCCTGCAGTGGCTTGTCCCGCATTTCCAAGTTGCGCTTTCTACTCCCCATTCCCATCTGACGGGAAAACACGGATATTCTCTTCTTACCCGCGGGGTAAGGTGGTCTGGGTGGGATCGCAGGAGGGTTTGGCCTTCATTTTGGAAAGAGCAACCTTAGCCCACCTACCCCGGGTAAAAACGACCCGATTCGTCCCGCCCGTTGCAGAATATTCCCCGAGCACAAGCAAGGGAAAGCTAGCTATCTGCTCTTTCTCAGTTGTTTGGTTTTGTTACCTGTTTTAAATTGTTTTATTTAATTGTCTGTTATTGTTTTATTTTCTTCTTGTTGTAAACCGCCCGGAATTCCTTCGGGAAGACGGGCGGTATATAACCCATATAAATAAATAAATAGTGTGTTAAATGTTGCGGTGGCGGCGGCGGCTGCTTCGAAGGCAGCCTCTAACGCCAATATATCCGTCTGTCTGAGGTACCCCCTCTTGCTTACTTGCTTGAAGCCTCTAAAATTGTGACCCAAGAGTTTACCGGAGGCAAAACTCACAGCCCGTCTGCAGCTCCTTTCCCTCTTCTTCTATAAGGCCTGGCGACATTTGTCCCTCCGTTCACTTCTATGAGCTCGGATTAAGAGAGTATATCACGAGCCAGCCCTGCTTACATGTTATCCACCGGCACCTGCTTTCTTTTATACACCGGCGCGTTTCTAGATGTGCATAGGAGTACATTTGTACAACTATTAGTGGGTCTCGGCGTGCTACCTCCCGACAACTACAGATCTGTGCCTCGTCTTGACCCAGCCCTGGAAAGACCACGTGGTGGGGAGGCGGTTTGCAGAGAGAGTTACTACTGTTGACCTTTCTATTTATTTTCGGTGCGAAGCAAGATTAGAGCTGCTGGAGACTGTAACGTAAACAGTCACAGTAACATGAACGGGAATGTAATCTGGGCGCTTTAGCGGGAGATTGGCGAAGACTCTTAAGGGGCCAGCCTGTGTTTAAAACAGGCTTCTGCAGAATCGTCCTTTGAAGGCAGAAAATTTTCTCTTTTTTCTCTCCCCTTCGGATTTTCACTATAGCGAGCAGGAGGCGCAAGGAAAAGGATTCTCTTAGTAGGAAATCCCCCCCCAACACACACTTTAAAAATAAATAAAACAAAACAAAAACCCGGCTCATTCTTGTTCTTGGATTAATGCGTGCCCACCCCCCTGTCGCCTAAGGTGGCCCAGAATGATACACACTGGGCCACCTCTTCCTCTCAAAATTAAAAGCAATGGGCAGCCAGCCTTTTATTGCAGAGGCTCTTTCCTAGTCAGGAAAAAGGAGGGCGGGGGGGGGGGTCGTAAACGCAGATAGGTGTCCGGTTTGATCTGTCTCCTGGGAGGAAGCGGCGGCCGAAGGGGGGCTGTAAATCCCTCCGACCGACCGGCCTCCCCCCCCCCCTTCCTTCCGTTCCACAAAGGTGCCTGGGAGAAGATGAAACGCCCAGGAAGGGCGGCGGGAAAAGGGGGCTGCGGACTTGGTGGCCAAGACAAGGGTCAACAAACCTCAGGCGACACGGGTGACGTCTCGGCACAAGCTTAGGCCTGCCTGCCTGCCTTCCCTCCTTCCCTCTCCCTCTCTTCTTGACGCCGTGCTGTAAACAAAACACTTGTGCGTCGCCTTGCCCGGGATCTCTGTGAAGTTATTTGTAGTTCTGACTTCTCTCAGACGAGCCATTGGTCGTGAAGATGGATCTTCCGCGGCTGGACATCTCTCTCTCTCTCTCTCTCTCTCTCATTGGCTCTAAAGCCTCCAGCCTCGCTCTTGAAACCAAACGATCTGGACTTTCCTGAGCCAGTGCGGCCAGGACGATCCTTCCTGGGGGCGGTGGCCGAGACAGGAAAGGGGGCACTTCCCTCGGAGGAAGCGGGGACCTGAAATCTCCTCTGCCCTTGAACCGAGGTAGAAGAGAAAGCCTGTTGCAATGAAGGACCAGCGGGAAAGTTTCCGGACCCTAAACTCTGCTCTCTCTCTCTCTCTCTCGCCCCCCAAGAAGAGCGTGTCCAGGACAGGGGTGGGGGGGGGGGGGGGGGGGGAGGGAGGGGGTTTAGGATGCAAGTAAGCATATCCCTAATCCGATATTACCAAAGTGGCTGCTAATGTTTGAACCTCAAGAGGTTTGCTAAGGTCAGGATAGAAATTCTCTCTCTCTCTCTCTCTCTCTCACACACACACACACACACAAACACACACACACACACACACACACACACACACACACACACACACACA
>JAHTLZ010003468.1:13671258-13691626 GCA_023846285.1 Phrynocephalus versicolor | reverse complement strand
TAATAATAATAATAATAATAATAATAATAATAATAATAATAATAATAGGGAGGGTGAAGTGTGCTCCTGAGCATAAGAACTACAATTATGACTTTTTTTTAAAACTTGGAACAGCCCTCACAGCAAACACAAGCTCTCACAAGCCCCTGCCAGAGAGAGACAGGGAGAGAGAGAGAGAGGGAGAGGGAGAGGCAGAGAGGGAGAGAGAGACCTAACCATTTCAAGTGACTGATTTATGGCATTTTACAGCCCCATAAAAACTGTTACAACCAGCCCAGAGCCTCCGACACCGCTGGCACATTTAGTCTAATAAATAAAACATAAACAGTTAACTTTATGTGTCACTTTTATTGTTATCAAGTAAAATATGGCAATGCCCTGCAAGCTATGATTTTCAGCTATAATTGTTATCAAGCAGTACAAGGGATTAATCCGGCTCTCCGTGCCCCATCTTCTTAATGTAAGCTATAGATAAAGCCCTTAACTGCAATAGCTGCTCTCTAAAATGTTTGCTTCCCATCTCGACTTCCTTAACCTACCCAGAGGTCTGTTTACATGGCATATGGGGACGCGGAGGGAGGGAGGGAGGGAGGGATGCACGCAGAATTCTTCTTTTTCTGTCCATCACCCCTAATTCCACAATGAAGTCAGGTGCTCTGAACTGACTCGACGTCCCCCACCCACCCACCCATGAATTTCTGGCCAGGAAAGGGAGGAGAATACCCACATTCAGGCTGGATGGGTTTGTTGATTCCCATAAGGAATAAGAAAGGTGACCCTTCTACCTGGCTTATCCCTTTCAGAAACTGTAGCAAGCATTTAGCGACGAGTGATCCCCCCCAGCCCCATTACCCTCTAAACTCCCCCACCCCCACCCGGAGGTTCAGGCTGGTCGTCCTCCCATTGGGATGGAGAGAACTTTCCCTGCCTTAATTCTCTCAGCCATCAGTTCCCATCGAAAGCACCCCAAATCGCCCTGAAGACAAGCATTTGCTCCAAAGGACGCCCAGGTGATTTGCATATTACCCTTCCCCCCCCCACCATCTCCCCCCTCCCCCTTCCTCCCAGGTAGCCTGGCTTCTTTGTCTCCCTTCTTCAAACAATCCGATTATAGCTCTTGAACTTCCTTTTAGTTTTCCGATTGTGTGCTGCTGGGGGTGGGGGTGGGGGTGGGGAGGAAGAGAATAGATCGGCGAACAATGATACTACTACTAACCGGGTCCCCGGGATGAAGAAGAGAGGCGTGGGGTGGGGGGGCACCTTTCCCCACAGCTTTCTTTTAAGGTGAAACAAGAATTTGGAGCACGCTTCAACCTCCTGCGATGCAAAGAGGGTTGTTATTCCCTCTCTTGAAAGCTGACTTAATTCTTGGTAGTCTACAAGACAGGACTTGCTTTCTACATTGGGGACGCGTGGGGGGGGGACGCGTGGGGGGGAAGTGTAGAGGCTGCAAGAGTGATGCAGAGGCTTCCATCACATACCGCTTCTTTGCCAAATGAATGAGTTTACTGCTATTAATATGCTGTTCATTGGCGTTGCCTTATCAAGGAAAGGGCATGTCAGATTGCCTTTTATCTCTCCCCCACCCCACCCCCACACACCCCAACCCTACAACCCGCCAAACACACTTTTCCTGAGTTTGAGGGGAGACCGCACCATCCACAACAACAAGAAGAAAACACGCACCCTCGCACACCCACACAAATTGGATACATTTTGAATAAGCTTTTGGTTCCTTATCCGGGGACTAGCTCGGCGGGCGTGATTGGCGCAAATAGTCACATGGTGAAACTAACTTTACGGGGTCGCCAGCTAGTAGGAGGGTTTTATGGAGCAGAAAAACGACAAAGCGAGAAAAATTATTTTCCACTCCAGAAATTAATGATCATGAGCTCGTATTTGATGGACTCTAACTACATCGATCCGAAATTTCCTCCATGCGAAGAATATTCGCAAAATAATTACATCCCAGACCACAGTCCGGAATATTACAGCCGGACTAGGGAGTCCAGTTTTCAGCATCATCACCAGGATCTGTACCCTCCTCCTCCTCCTCCTCCTCCACCGCCACCACCGCCACCACCACCGCGACCTAGCTACCCCGAGCGGCAGTACAGTTGCGCCAGCCTTCAAGGTCCCGGCAACCCCCCAGCGCATCCACGGGGCCATGGACAACCGCCGGGAGGCCACCATCTCCCCGAGAAGCCACCGCAGCTCTGTGACCAAACGGCTCTCGCCAGCGCGGCCACCTCTCCGTCCCCGGCCCCTCCAGCTTGCAACCAGCAAAACCCCGAGCACCCCAGCAGCACGGCCACTAAGCAGCCCATAGTTTATCCATGGATGAAAAAAATCCACGTCAGTACTGGTAGGCAACTTTTGCTCCTCTGCTCCCTTTCTTCTTCAGTCTCTCTCCCCATCTCTCTCCCTCCTGCTCTCTCTCTCTTTCTCTCTCTCTCGGGTGCTTTTTTTCCCCCCCTTCGCCTTCCAAACACCACGCTCGCCCTCTCGCCTGCCTGCCTCCTTCTCACACACGCTCGCTCGGTCGCTTGCTCCCTTTCTTTCCTTTCCTTTCCTTTCCTTTGCTTTCTCTTTTCCCCCCACCCCTGCTCTCCCATCTCCTCCTTTCCCTTCGACGAGAGTCTCCGGGTTAGCACAATTGAGCTGGATTTACGACTCCGAGCGGGTAATTACACCCACCATAAATTTTATAGCCAAGCGAGTCTGGGCAGCCCCAGCCATGTGGTTCGTTCGGTTATGTATGTGTGAAACTCCAAAGGCTTTGAGAGGGGTGCATAAATAATTCAGGCTCTTTTCAAGCCAGGGGAAACCCCTTCTTAATACGAGAGAGAGAGAGAGAGAGAGAGAGAAAGTCTTGGGTCCTTTATAACCCATTTTGCTGATGACTTTTTTCCCCCTGCTCTCTCGCTCTTTCGTCAGTGCCACTGGAGATTTTTCTTCCTTCCTCTGTGTATCTCTCCCGCTCTCCTTCTCTGCCTTTCTCTGCCTGCCTTCCTTCCTTTCTCTCTTTCTCTCTCTCTCTCTCTGCCCACCCCCGCGTATTCACGCTGCTCTTTGGTTTTTCCAGTGAACCCCAATTACAATGGAGGCGAGCCCAAACGCTCCCGGACTGCCTATACCAGACAGCAGGTCTTGGAATTAGAAAAAGAGTTCCACTATAACCGGTACCTGACGAGGCGGAGGCGCATCGAGATCGCCCACTCCTTGTGTCTCTCGGAGAGACAGATCAAGATCTGGTTTCAGAACCGGCGGATGAAATGGAAAAAAGACCACCGGCTGCCCAATACCAAAGTGAGATCCGCCGCTCCTAGCAACCCTTCCACCGGCAACATCCCAGCGGCTTCCAACGCGGCGGTGGCGAGCGAAGAGCACTCGCAAACCTCATCTCAGGACCAACGAGCAGAGGATATTACAAGGTTATAAACAAACCAGACAAAACAAACAAACAAACAAGAAAACAAAAACAGACACCCCCTCATACAAAAATTTGACTCTGGTTATTTATAGAATCTAATATATATCTATATATTTTGGTTCTCTCTCTTTTCCCTCCCCCTTGTAGTTTTTTTCCCCCTGTGCGTGTATATATTAAAAGAAAATGAGAAATGAAAAGAAAAGAAGCAGGAGGGGAAAAAATCATACACACAAAAGAAAGGTCTTTTGCTGGTCTCAGGCTTTAGGTGCATGTGTTTATAAGCATGAGAGGCCAGGTGAAATACCTGCTGGTTTGGTTTGGGGTATTATTATTATTTTGTTTGATTGATTAGGTTGGTTGGTGTTTTTTTAAGCGCCTTTTTCAGGGTTTTATTTATTTTTTTAAAAGGGAAGGAATTGAAAGATGGGTGGCATGTGTGTGTGTGTGTGTGTGCAGATGATTGTGTGTGTGTGTGTGTTTTAGGGTGGGGAATGAGATGTTCTGTTTTAGATGAAAATGCAGGGCATATGCTAATAATTACACAGGCAAGGAAAGAATGCAGTTATTTTGCTCTGTGCGTTTACAAATGGAGAACAAAAAAAAGGAGGACCATACAGGGCTTTTCCTTCCCTTTCTTTCTGTTTGGTATAAATGTGGGGAAAGGTTATTGTTGTTAGTTTGGTTTTTTTTAAGGGGGGGAAGAGGAGACAGCACAGGAGCTAGCAGGAAAGCGGACAAACAGAGTTTATTTCAGTCTGTGAAACAAAAGAGAAAGGAGAGAGGGGCAGAGAACAAACAAGCAACAAAGTTGAAGTGTCAGTGGTTAGATTTTTTTTTGTCGTAGTTCTTGTGTTTTTTGTTTCTTTGTTTTTTGGACTCACAATTTGACACGATCATTGTAAACTTGCAATAAAAGAGTTTTAGTGTATATGTGAAAGTCCTCGTGTTCAATAATAATAATAAAAAAAACCAACAACAGTGAATGTCATACAGAGTCACTTTGGAATGTCTGGTGAGTTATTTTGCTTCTTTCCTTCCTCTTAAAATGGGGAAAGTGGTGTGTTTGGGAGGGTAACACAAATTTCCTGAGCAGTGGGGAACCGATTTTGCAGCTAAATTCAGGAAACATGCCTATTTTTATTTCTTTGTTTTGGTTTGTTTTTAAAAAGATGCTTCTGATGCCGTGTTCCACGTCACTTGATGCCAGTAGCCAACCTGCCATTGATTTTAGGGACCGTGTGGATTGCACCCTTTGTGACATCACAAATGGAACAGTGTTTCAGCTCAGAGGCTGTTGGGAAGTATTAGTCTTGGAGGTGGTGATGAGATGTGTTTTATCTGGAGCAGAATTGTCCCTGTGTATCCTCCAAGTCAATCAGTTGTGCATGTTTTGTGTGGGTGCCCATGTGTATTGTTGGTGTCACCCCCCCTTTTTTTTAAATGGATCTGTTCTCTTTTGGATGTGAGTTCCTATCCATTTTATTGAGTTAATTATTTCTGGAGGACTCCCCTTCACCTTCTTTTCTTTCACTATCTGAAACCTGCTTTAACTAAAATGGATCCCTACTCAGGAAGTTTGAATAAATTGCTAACATTAACACCATTGTTGATCTAGATGTTATTGTGGCGAATCAGGATTTGTTTACTTCCCTAGGGGAAGCAGAAAGGGGGGGGAGGAGTTGTGGAAGACGTGTGTTTGTGCAGGGAACACCATTTAGCGTCATTGTACATGTACATGCAAGGTTATGGTGGTGGTTGTGGGTGACTGGGTGGACAGACAGAGAGACAGAAAGATTATCAAGTGCTTTTAAAAAACATACATATCATCCCATTGCCCAGGGCTAACAGTGGGAAAGCATCTGACTGGACTGAGACTTCTCGTGGTTCTCCTTGGAGCCTTGTTTCATGACCTTTGGTGGCATTCTGCCAGCATTCTCATGTCTCCCACAAAGGAGGGACCATCAAGGTTTTGATCTAGGTTGTGCTTAGATTACTTTAAACAGTCTAGGGAATCCAGATCATTCTGAGCAGTGTCCTTTGGCATGACTGAACCGTGTGCCAAGTGCTAAGACTTCACGGTTCCTTGTATCCCTAATGTTAGCGTCCTCCAGACAACCAAACTGTTGTATTCGTTGGGCAAAGGAAGGTTTTTGGAAAGTATGGAAAAGAGAAGGGAGCTTTGAAATGAGTTGCGTTTGTTATCACAAACTGCCAAGGCATTCATTAAGACAATCATTTCAGCATCCATGGTAGGAAGAAGGAGAAGGGAGTGATTGACTATAGGATACACATTATGGGAGCAATCCAAGTTTTAGTTAAGCTAAGGTGGGACTTTTTGGTGTGGGAGTGTCTTAAAGGGGACAGGGTGAAACCTAGTTAGGGACACTGTCCAGCTCAGTTTAGAAATAGTAGCCAAAGACCGAGGGAGGTCAGCCAGTCTGCCCAAGGCTTCTCTGCTGGCTAACTATGCTGCTTGGTTCAAATCCTGCTCAGAGGATGACCTTGCTTTCGGGTTGCATGATATCAGGGAAAAAGTGGACATGGTAGCTAGGCATCTACCTATTTGTTCCAGCTTTCTAGAGCAAAGGGTGGGCAGGGTGAACGGTGGGTATGCCTCTGTTGTCAAGTGCTTAGAATGTGTCCTTATCACTATTGGGGGCCTACAAGTTCACCCCTTAGTTTGCTAGGTCAAGTGGAGGAGTGGGTGGGATGATCATCTCTAAGACTGCAGTCCAACATGCAGTTACTTCTGAGGAAGCGTTGCTTTACACGGTGGGATCCACTGTGTAGGGAGGAAGCGTGCCAAAACCCTCAGCTGCAGACTGGATCCATCAAGGGTACTCTTCCACGTGGAGAAGCAGGCTGCCTTCAGTGCAAGGAGCAAGGGTTCAGATTTATTCTTCCTACCCTACTGTTGTGGCAAATCAAAATTAGGCTCTCCCCAACTCTCTCTCTTTTTCCCCTCCTCTTTTTCTCATGCACACACCAGATTAGGAGAGGAAAGGGATAAAAGATCCCTTTGGAATAATGATGTAACCCAGCGAATAGCCTGTATTGCAAAGTTAGTCTTTCCAGCTCTCCTCCTCTTTCCCTCTCACATGTCCCCTGGCTCTCATCAACTGTCCTGGGGAGTAACCCCTTTACCGCAAAACCAAGGGAGGTGGCAGGGAGTTCTGTGGCACTTTTAAAGGCTCACACGTTTTGATGAGCACCCACGTTTCTGGCCTGGAGCCCAGTCCCTGAGATGTAAAAGCTAAACTAAATATTACAAGACACCCCCCCCCCCAGCACCAGAGACCCGAGAAAGGGGGCTGAGCCTGTGTGTGACTAAACTGAGTTTATTTCCTTTTTCTTTTGAGTTTTTCTCACCCAGAGAGCCTTGCAAAGGCAGGAGCACAAACACACAAACACAGACGCACACAACTGGAGCAGTGATCTCCAAGGGGCAGTGAGACCACGCAACTGAATATGATGGGACTTTGTGTTGAGTTTACTCTTTGTCTCCCTAGGAAGCCAGAAAGGGGGTGGGGTGGAGAACATCCATCCCCTTTGACCATTGTAAAGAGAAACTTGTAAAGAGAAACTTTCAGTACCCTCATATTTAAAGACCGCTGTCTCATCCCTCTCAGCAGTTCTCCCCGGCACAAACAGCTCCCCCTGCTTCTATTGGCTAATTCACTTGTCTTCCTCGAAATTCACTGCACTGTTTACCTTCTACCATGTTTTGGACCACCAAAATGTGGTTTTTGAGCATGTGATGTAGCCTTTAGACTTGGCCACCACCCAATTTTCCTCCAGGGTAAGGAGATTATGAATGAGATATACAGGCAGGCAGGAGGGGGAAAGAAAGGTTTTTTAAAAGGAGGGATGAAAAGGAGGGGTATCACGAGACATAAAGCAACCTCTTCCATCTCCATATCCAGTGCTCCCCCCATCCTCTCTCTCTCTCTCTCTCTCTCTCTGGGTTCTCAGCTTCTTGACGCCTCCATGTTGGGAGCCTAAAGGGTACTTCATTGAAGTTCGGGTAAAAGGGGGGGAGGGAAAGTGGGTTCACCCAGAGGACAACTTTTCTACACCAGCAGTTGTATTCTAGCCACTCCGGCTGACCTCCGAGCCCTCCGTGACCTGAGCGAAGACTCCCAACGTGTACCCTCTGTGCGCCCTACACACATTTAAAGGCATCACCACTGTTTAGGTTCTTTGTCAAAAATTCACCACAGTAATGGAGAGCCAGGTGGGAGGGGATGAAAGCCCACTGGGGAGGTGGGGGGAAGAGAGAGGCAAGCCAGCCGGGAGAGTGGGCTTTGGGCAGATTTCAATGCGTGTTATCGGCATTGTGTTGTCACCAAAATAACCCCAAAGAAAAGAAGGCAGGGTGAAGTTTCGGCCAAGCCTCCCTTCTCCTTTTCCTGCCTTCTCACAGCTTGGAAGATTTCCCAGCTGGCTATTCAACAGGAAGAGTCCAATTCCCAACGCCAAGTAAGTGTCTTGCAGTTTTTATTTACAAAAGGAAAGTTATTCTTATTTTTTTTGGGGGGAGGGACCAGTTTATTGTTGTGTGTGGATGTGCGTGTTTCATGCATCTCTTAATGCCAAGGTGTAAAGTGGAGAAAGCTCTCTTTGGTGGTGAAGGAGCTCTCAGCTCTTCTGGTTGCACCAGGCTACCTCCTCTGGCTGACATAGAAACTAGCCAAAGGAGGCTGCTGGTGGTGGTGGTGGTTCTAGGATCACTGTCTCTAAATGTCACTTGGCAGCCAGTGATCCTGAGCCAGGAGTAGGCTGGGTGGTCAAAATGAACTGGATGCCTCTGGTCACCCACCTGGAAGACCAGCCAACAGTGCTAGGGTGGCTCCACAGCCCACGGACCAACATGCCACTTGATGCCAGCGCTTCTGCTGACCTCCTTTGGCATTCTGCTCACATGGGCTCCTTGGTGGAGTCTCACTGGGAGAGCCTTGCCAGGATGGCTCTCCGTGCAAATGTCTCCCTTCCTTGACCCACAATAAGAAAGGCAAGCAAGGGTTTCTTCTTTACATGGCTCTAGATTACATGGCTCTGGGATTAAGCTGCTCTTCTCCCTTCTCCTTCCCCTTCAACTTGCCTACCTTCTGAAACCAAAGGACAGGTTTTAGGTGTGGAATTCTCCTCCAGCCTTGGTGGGGGGCTTTGGACTTGGGCTTATGGAGCCTAGGCAATGCCTGGTTTTGTGTGATGCAACCTGTGAAGTTCTCTGCACTTTGGTTCAGGGCTGGGGTGGCAGTGATTTTGTGTGCTTTAATGTCTCCTAGAAACAAGTGTTGTTTCTAATAGCCTGGCAGGGAACACTTCAAGGGGACTTAGCTGGACCTAAAAGAAGGTATTAGGACATTCTCCCACCTTATACAGAGCACGAGAAACCAGTTGCAGAAGTTCTGTATTCTTCTGTGTGATCTAATTCCATGCCTTTGAAGACTGCTAGGAAAGAAAACTCTACCGCAAGCAGTGTTTTTAGGAACAGAAGAATCAGGCATCAGAGCTTAGTTTCCTAAAATGCCATTTAGAAAATTATGTCCCCTCGACTTTTCCAGTCTCTCAACTTCTCCAGTGCCTCTCTCTCTCTCTCTCTCTCTCTCCCTTTCTCTCTCTCTCTCCCCCCTTCTCCCTGTGCAGGTCTAGTACGCAGTTTAATTGTAATTAAAAGACAAACATTCTGCAGGGGTTAAATGAATGAGTTACGGGTTTCCAACCATAACTGCCAGCAGTTTCAACATGTAACCTATATTTATTGTGGTCTCATATATCATTATCCAGAGATATAGTTTTATGTACTTCCTAATCTGTCGCCCTGATTTATTTTGATGGGCATGGTACCAAGCCAAACATTTTGGGACTTTAGTGAAAGACTAGTATTTCCTTACAAAGAGCCAACAGCTCTTACGTTAATGGCATTAATAATTTCTGGCAAAATTATTGCCTGCTTTATTTCCTTTCTTCCTTCTTTTTTCTGCTTCTTACAAGCATGCACACTTACACTTTACTTCATACAGATGGTGTGGGTTTTTTTGTAAAAACAACAACAATAAACAAAATAAAGGCAGATTTTTGCCCTCAGAACATTTAAAGAGAAAGTGGGGGGGGGGGAAGCTGGACAAAACAAGCCCCTTTATTTATGGGAGAGAGGATACCCAATAATACAAAATATTCCCTTTTTTCTGAATGACCATTGCATTTTATATAAGTAACATGTTTTGTGTTGTGTTCTTCTGCTTTGGTATTTTGGTGTGGGGATGGTTTGGTATTTTACTTTGCTTACCCTATATTCCTCTTTTTTAACATAAAGTAATTGCATAGGCTATCCCTGCCCCCCCCCCCAACTGAAGGAAGGAAGGAAGGAAGGAGAGAGGGGGGAGCTTGCTATTAGTTTATTTTTTAATTCTCCAGGCATTTGCCCTATTTATTTTTTTCAGACGAACAAGAGCAAAGATACAGTGCAATTCACAGCAGAAGGCTAATAGATAGGAAAACCCCTTTTGATGGCAGTGGTGTAGACTTGCACCCACCACTTTGACATGGGTGGCCTACATTAAAATGAAATGGTCAAAGGACACTATACAGGGCAGTAGTTGTGTTAGGCACCTGGGCCATCCTGAAAGTGCATGTAGGGCTACAGCAAGGGCAGCAGAGCCATCCGAACCCTACCCCCCACCTTTCCACCCAGCAGGTGCGGAGACCTCCTATGGACCATAATCGATGAGCAGGACTGGGGGGGGCAGAAGGGAAGGGGGGACGTTTTCTAGCTGCCTATGCAGCGTGCACCTCACCATAGCAGGGACCCAACAGCACACAAATGCCTAGGTCCCCCCCCCAAGAACCTTAAGCATCTCCGGCATCACCTCCCTGGACCAGCCCCCTGCATCGGGGAGGCATGAGAAGGGTCTATAGCTGGAAGGCGTTTTCGGCAGCATCGCCCAGAGGCACCCCCCTCTCTGTGTACTTGCGGTGTGTGTGTGTGTGTCGCCGTGGCCGAAGTTTGTCCCCGGGATTCTGTGAAAGCGTCCACCTCTCAACCAAAGCCGGACGGCCAGGTTCAGGCCTGGGAGGAGTGAGTTTCTTAATCATAATAATCTTCCTGCCCCTGCCCTGTGTGCGGACGAGGAGGCCGAGGAGGCCGGCCACCAGGCAGGAGGAAGAGAGGAAACACTTCATTTTGGCTTTTCTGAAACTCCCTGCGAATCGGCTTCCTTGAGTGACCCCGATTTGCATCAGTAAGAGAGAGGGGGCATTGCCATGCGGCCCCGTGCTCCCCCCTTCATAAACCGTTATCAACCTTTGTAAATGATGAACGCTCTGAAATTTTACTCCGTCTCCTGCCAAGGAGCCACACAGGGGGAAGAGGAGGGGGAGGCACGTGCTAATTTCACCGAAGCAGATTCTCCTCTGTCCCTCTGGCCTCAAATCTAGTGGTAAACTCTTCTTTTTAAACTCCATAAATGAGGCCCTTTGTCTTGAACTTCTCCAAACAATAAAGAGGACCAACAGGCAAACACTCAGGCACGCACGTACACACACACACACACACACACACACACACACACACACACACGTGGAGTGTACTTCTCTAGAAGAGGACTGCCCACACTTGGGCAAGAGAGAGAAAGACAGAACCCAGAATCAACTGGGTTTTGAAATTTTGAAATGGGAAGCCATCCTGCCCCCTTGAAGTCCTCCCGGGTCTAGGCGCCCGTTCCCTTTCTCACGGGCTGTGGCGGTCCTTCGGGTTTCCTTTTCCTGGAAGGACAGGGGTCTCTGATGAAGGCTTCTGGAGACCAGGTTGTCTCTCTCCTGAAGCCTCCTGCAAAACTCGGCCAGGGCTGACGAGAAGCTGGCCTAGGCCCCCTTGGTAGCCATTTAAAGACGGGTTGCTAACAGGGGCGTGTAAGGTTGCGGCTGGGAGGCGGGCGACTCCTTGGCTCTCTAGAAGGACCCCAATACTCCCGTAGGCAAAGAAGCTTGCTGTCTGCCCTGAATTTTTCTCTCCCATCCTTTCCTCTTCATTTTCTATTTTCTTCCTTTCCGGTCCCCACCATTTTCTGTCCGCCCTTCCATGCCTTCAGCGCTGCTCCTCCTCTGCGCTTCCAGCTAACCTCCTCCACTCATCCCATGCCCCCCTTTCTCAACACCCTTGTCTGTTTAAGGATCCCTTCGCCTTAAGGACGACCACAGTAAAACAAAACAGCCTTTAACAGGACTGTAATTTTTCTCAGCCCTCTATCCCGTTGTTGCCGTGAAGCTGTGCTAAAGGTGAGCGACAAGGCCTAATGCTTAAGCAGAAAAGGGCACAACTACAAAGCTTTCTCTCTCTCTCTCTCTCTCTCTCTCTCTCTCTCTCTGTGTGTGTGTGTGTGTGTGTGTGTGTGTGTGTGTGTGTACGTACGTACGTACGTACGTGTACACACACATGCATTCAAGCATAGCTTTGAACTGGGGGGTTATATCCCTGGATCTATAATTACTGAAAAATAAAGATATTAGCTCTTTGAAACATAGGAAGATACTATTTTGATTCTTTACATGCAGCTCCTCTAAAATCTTTGGAGAATTGATAGCACCAGCACATGTGCAAGTCTGCCTACCCATCTTACTACCTGTCTGTCTGTCTGTCTGTCTGTCTGTCTGTCTGTCTGTCTGTCTGTCTGTCTGTCTGTCAGGTGCCTGCCTGCCTGCCCTTCCCTCTCTCCCTCTCTCTCCAGGGCTGTACCCATAACACATGAACATGTGCCCATAACAAGAGATTGCCTGCCTAGGTCTTCCTCCCCTCCTCCAACCCCCCCCCATTCTGATACATCCACAGGGGTGCAAGACACTATCTTGACTCCATGGGCTAGAAGAGTTAGGAGGCTGCGGCCCCCTTTTGCCCGATCTTCTCAAACTGGTGTCCTCCCAGCAGTGTTCTGATAAATATTTAAAGAAGCACCACTAAAATGTTTACTTGTGGGCTGGCTTTCCTCTAAGCTGGGTCATGACCCCAAATTTGGACAGCAGAACAAAAGGAGGGTTGACAGAAGGCGAGGTCTCCTTGTTGTTGCAGGGAAGCAACATCATCTCAGAACAATGGTTTGGAGCAACAGGTTAATTTATTTGGTTGGCAAAAGTTCTCCAGACTGGAAGTAGGATTTCATTGGACCAGGATCTGCCCTGATGGTAGGATGGCTAGAAATCCATTGCCCCCTCCCCCCCACACACACACACTACTTGGAATACACGGTGTACATTGGTGTGCAGATAGTAAGGTTGGTACCCAGGGAAGGCAGAAAGGCAGGAGCTAACTAACCACTCATTCTGCAATTTGGTTAACTGGTTTGCAACCATTCAGGCAAATTTCCTTCATGAATCTTCCAGATAATAGATAGTTTCATTGAAGTCACTGGGACTTGCTGGTAATAATGTTCAGGGTCAGAGTACTGGTCCTGCAGAAATAATGAGTGAGACTTCTCTCTGAATAAATATCACTAGGACAGAGTTGGACTGGAGTTTATTTGGGAATGTAATCTGGGGTATCTCAGAGCTGCTTCAACTACTGTGAGTAGGAATGACTTCAAAATGTGGTTTTGTTTTGTTTTTAAGTAGCAAGGTCTCCATTTAAAATGTTAGTTTCTGAGGACTGTAAACCAGATGGGTTCTATATTCCAGCTCCAACCCCACAGTCAACACCATTTGACTGGTGTCTGATCTCATGCAAGCTCAGTACAGTATATGCCAGGTTGTGTTTTACACTACAGAGAATAGCAGCGGCCAGGTTTGGGGTGTATTTTACTTACTGATTTTAATTGGTGGCATCCTCTGAGGAAGATGTCCTGTCAGTCACATCAAGGCTACATTTTAAGCACAACTGAACTCAGGGAGCCCTGCCTTTGCACGAGTGTGTGTGTACAGGACCTGGCTGCCCCATCATGTTGTTTATTAAAGAAAAACAGGGCAGGCTGTTCTGTTCCAAACCATCTGACTTTAAGGAAATCCTGCATTCTTTCCACCTCGATGTGAGGTGTCCCAAGTTTTTCTCCCCCCCACCACCACCACCATTCCCCCTCCACCAGATTTTTCTACAGGCATTAGCGTTCCCTCTGGTTGAGGGTTGTCTCTGAAGATTTGGAATCCTAAATACTACACTAACTAGGAAATCAACGTTAGTGCACTCAACTCATGGAAGACTTGCTTCTGTTGCATAAAAAGCAAAGTGGTCTGCTTATATATCGCCCCATACCACTTCTCTGGGCAATTTGCAGTTTTAATTATAGTATGCAGGCTACACCTTGGGTGTACAGGGGCACATCTCGGCTGTTTCCCATGCCTTCTGCAGGGCATATGGGATACAATGGAAAGGTACTTCTCGGGCACCCTTAGAAGACAATACTAGCTCACCTCTCTCAAGTGGCTTCCTGGGCAATCATTTCCTATTTACCTACATCATGATTTTAGATATCCCCGTGGAGAGGACACTCTCCCCCTGCAGTAGTCATCCTGACCTTCCAGAAGTTTCCCTGGGCGTTTAGCTATATCTTTGCCTATCAGAGAGCCAAGGCGTTTACTTTATTTTCTTGTCTCGGATGCTCCCTGGCGTGAAATCTGCCAAAGCTACCGTGCAAGTTGGAGGAACTTTATTTAGCACTTTTAAACGCCAGAGAACATGCGCGGAGCTCTGGCCCGCCGAACGGTCTCTTTCTTTCTTTCTGTCTTGCTCCTCCTGCCTCTCCCAAACGAGGCCGGTCTTCGAAGCGGCCTGAGTGTCCGGGAAGAAGCCGGCGCTAGTTTGAGGGAGGTAGGATCGGAAAGCGCCGAAGGCTTGAGAGATCCGGAGCGTTGCGAAAGGACTCGGTTTGTACCCGCTGGATGAATGGCAACGTTTATCTCCAAAAGGAGAAAAGGGGGGGGGGGCGTAGGAAGAAGGAACTGGGCCAACTCGTCTCTTCTTTTTAGCCAGAAAAATTACTCTGGAAACGAGAAAGTGCCAGCCAGCACTTTGGAGGCTACTATCCCGGCTACATTTTCCCGGGATTAAGACAGACTGGATTTAGCGATGCTTATTCCTAAATCGTCGTGCTTTGACCTAGAGGGAAGTTAACGGCGTGTTGAAACAGCTCAGATAACTTCCAAGAGGGACACGATCCGGCCAGGGCAGTATTTTTTTTTCCATGTTTAGTACTGTGTTCTGCTGAACTCAAGAAAACTTACTCTCCAGATCTTCGTCCCTCGTAGCACTACCCCCTGAGTTCGGTGAGATTTTGCTGCCAGGTACGTGGCTCCGAGATCGAAGCCGCCTTTAAGGGCCGTTGAAGGTGAAATAGCTACATCACATTCTTCCCTGGAGGGTCTCTGAGGCTTGCAATAGCCTGGGTGATTGTGCTTTGTGTTTGGGGAGGGCTTGCCCTGTGTCTGTACCGATTTATTTTCATTGTTGCAGCAATTAAATAAATGAAATAAAACAATTACAATAAAATAAAGCCTTTCAACGACCCACCACCACCACCAAAAGCCTGCCCAGTGAAACCTGGACATCTTCTCTGTCCTTCAGACTTGCTTTGGACTTCAGCCTCTTCAGGAAAGGCTGGAGTACCGGTCGGCAAACCAAACCTCAACCAGAAGACGCGATTCTGTACCTATATGTGCTCAGAATTTGGCCGGTACTCTGAGCTCAAAGCAGCCTTCCTGCCAGACCGGCGAGCCTAGAACAGCGGTAGCCTGCAGCCTCTCCATTGGTAGAGTCTTGGCCGGTTTGAGGATGGGGATGGTTGTATAATTCCACCAAAGCCTCCTCCAACACCGTCCGCGCCGGTCGGCCCCGTCTTCTTTGGGAAGCAGGCAGGGAATTTCTTCGGGCCACCCTTCCGCCGCCGCCGCTGTTTCAGCTACGCGCCTGGCTCTCGCGCGGTCTGGTCCGACCCGAGCTTTCCAACATCAAGGATGGGCCCGAAGAGTTTGGGAATCCGAAGCGGGAGACACCTTCTCTTTCGCCCATGTTGCAAGTCCCTTATTAATGTTCGGGGGACGGAGAGAGAGAGAGAAAGAGAAAGGCGAAAAACGGCCTTGGGGTTACTTTTCTTTCAGGCAAGAAAACTTCGCCAACCACGCACGGAGAAATACTACCGTACTGGAGCGAATGTTTATTCTCCCGGGGTAGGGGAAAAAACCAGAGAGAAAGAGAGAGAGAGAGAGAGAGAGAGAGAGAGAGAGAGAGATTCTCAATCTCAGACATAAGCAGTTCCATCTCTATCTGGAAACCATCTTTCCTCCGGGCGCGAGAGACAAACTTCTTCCTAAAATGGATAGAAAATAATCCTAATCTGAGGATCAACCTCGGGAGAAGACAAATCGCAAGGAAGGGGTTGTGTCTTTGTGTGGGGCCCTCGGTGTGGGTGCCGGCAGGCGTGTGTTTACCTGTCTGTATCCATGGGGCCATTATCTCGTAGGCGTGGATACAGCCTGTTTACCGGCGGCCAACAACAGCGTGGGATTCCAGATATGTTACACGGCCGCCTTCCCAGTACGTCTGCTCTGAAAAGCACCATCCCCCTTTCCTTTCCACGAAACTCTTTCCAAATGTGTGTGCTCATAATATCAGCCCCCCCCGCCACCGCCCCGCTGCCGCCTGGGTTTGAAACACCGGCGCCGGGACAAGCGCTCCGTCCGGAGCGTCCTCACCAGAATTTAGAACGAACGAGTCCAAACCTTTCTCCTGCTGGCCTGGGCTGTTCCCGTCCAAGGAAACCGCCGAGCTGTCCAGGAGCAGGGACACCTCGGCCCAAATTTGAGGACGAGGCGAACCCTTCTTTATCCTCAAACCAAGAGAGAGAGAGAACCCCTTCTGTTAGCCGTGCCTAGTCGAAGCGAAAAGATCTTCGGACTTCTCCCGGTACTTGATGGTGGATTGGGCCCTTCGTCTTTGATTCTTGTATCAGAAAGCCTGCAGGATGTCTGTATAGGATAACATGACAATGACATCTATGGTGATAATAATTATAAGCGGTCAGATTGATTCCTGGTCATGGCAGAGCTCTCGGAGTTGGCTCCTCCGAAGTGGCTTACCGTTCCTGTAACTTTAACACATTTTATATAATTGTCTGTATTTAAATTTAGTTATTAAGGTCACTTTCTCGGATGGCCCTTCAGCTAAAGCTTATGTCATAATACATTGAAATCTAGGCGACAATCATTAACATCCTGATAGGAGCAGATAGAGTTAAATTTGCTGGCATTTCCCTGGAGGGGGTGGGGGTGAGGGTGGGTAGGAGAAAAAGGCCACCTGCAGTCTCTCTTTTATGCAACAATGATTGCCTGCACCTGGACTCAGCCCACTCAAACCTGAATCCAGGCATCAGCCTCTGAAATTGTATACCAGCCCCTGTATCTCTGTAACTACACTGGGTGTTGTGTGTCCTTCATCAGTAGGTGCACATACAGTATCTGGGCATTTGACCAGACTGATGTCAGAAACACAGAGAACCCGCACGCTTGCTTATATTTTATGTGTCTCGTATGTGTGCGCACACACCAGTCTGTGCCTGTTCTACAGGTGTGTGGATGCCCAAGTGTGCACTGAAGGTTAGTTAGTCAACTGTATGTTTGAGAAGGCAGCCTGGATCAGTTGAAGGCGGTAAAAAGAGAGAGCTGCACCTGAGCTCCACACCATGAAGGTCCTCAATGAGATGGTGGAGGGAAGCAAAGAATGTAGGGATGTAGGGCAGAAGAAGTATCTGCCTATGTGCAGTGTGTCCGTCTGGGACGTGCCTATTGAACACGGAGCCTCCCTGTGGCATCTCATTCCACAGGGCTAGGGAACCAGGGACTGCCCAGATGTTGTTGTTGGAATACTCCCATGACTTTTAGTCCCGCTCCCTGGGAAGCTGGCATCCAAAAACCTCTGGGAAACCATGGGAGATAGCAGATTTCAATTCCAAACCATCTCTCTACATTGCTGCTTCTCATCTTTCTGCTGTCAAGACATGCTAGCATCAAAGAATCAAGGATCCTAAGGGCCATCTAGTCCAACCCCCAGAGGATTCAAGAAATCAAATTTCATGTCACTGAAATTGGAATGTCAAGCATCAACCTGTCTTTCAGCATTCTTGAAAGAACATTTTTAGTGGCCACATCACTGGTGTCCATACAGGAGCTTATTTCTCTGCTCTTGAATCTGTTTTTGAATGAGTTTTTGTTGGACTTCCCATAAATTTCCATAGTTCTAATCATTTTTTACCTGTAATGTTTTACCTCTGATGTCCTTCGATTCGTACCATAAGACCTCACAATTCATGCTGAGAAGTGTTGCAGCCTGAGTGACGAAGAGATAGAGGGGAATCACTCCTAAACCCAGTCCTTCCATATCCTGTATGTGCAAATGCCCAAGACTTGCCTCCATGCGGAAAATCGCCCAGTGATGGAATCCACCAACTTCCTGCATGCCTGCCCCTTGACCAACATGACTGCCTTTTGGAGGTCCTGGGACTGATGTCTTTTCACCCACCATCCCATCTGCAGAGTGAGGCAGCAAATCCTTTCGGCCGGAAGAGGGGACTGTACTTCAGTGCCTGTAGGGAAAGTTCTGGCCTGCTAGCTAGACGATGAATGGTTCATGCTTTGCAAGATGCTGTGGAGGTCCCAGAGAAGCCTGCCTTGGCTCCCAATTTGGGAGAAAGGGGGATTCCTAGCAAGCCATCCCAGGAAGTCTGGCAGAGGAGACTGCTTAAAAACAACAGCAGCTGTATAACCCTGGCCAGCTGCATGTGTTTTGAAGTGTCACCTCTCTCCACAGCTCTCCTGTTTTATAGCCTGTGCTTCCTTCCTTTGTGACTTATTGAACACATGCGTGTACACTGATATAAACAACTATAAGTGATGAATATGCAGAAGGATATGCATCCACATGCTTAAGTCGTGGGGTTATGTATACAGTGTAGCCTTCCTCTTTCTCAACAGGCAGGCCAAAGAACTGCTATTTGGCCACAGTATTTACTTGTAAGATTTAGGACACTTCTTGCCAGCCTGCACATACACGGGGCTTATCAGATCGGATAGATTGGGGAAAAAAGGGAAGGGATGGTTATGTTTTGAAGGAGTTGTGGGGGGGGGGGAGGCATTCCTGAAATGCTCTTTCTTCATTCCTAACATCCCATTAGTCTCTCTATGGAACAAGCAGCCAAGTCTGACATTTGTTACGAAACAGCTTGTCTCTGTTCGGCCAGGATGCTTCAAAAGCCGTTCATCCTTCTTGGGCTTTCTGGACCCCTTTTGTCCAGATGAGCTCCCACATACTTCTCACAAGGGCATGCAGCGGGTTGGGGGTGGGGATGGTAAGGAATTGATGCTAACCTTTTGATCCTTCTGGATCCCCATCTGGCCTCGTTTTAACTGCAGTAGTATAAAAGGCCCTTCCCAAGGCTGCATCGGGAGAAGACCTCTCCTCCGGCTCTTCCCACTGAGAACTCTTCCCACTGAGAACTCTTTTGGTCTCTTACTAGTTCCAATTCATTAAACACCATATCCAAGGAAATTCAGTTCCTTACTGCCTGCCTCTCCCCCAACATGCCTGCAACTACAGTGGACCTCGTATAACAAACTGTTTGTATATCATAAAAACTGTACGACATAAAACATTCCGGAGACAGGGAAATTTTGCTTGACAGAATCGCCTATGGGGCAAACCCATACAACATAAAAATGGTTGAGATTAGGGATTACTCCATTTTCAATGCATTCCTATGGGAAATTTGCATAAAGGAAAATTTGCTTAACAGAATTTCATTTGGAACGATCTGGAAGTTGAGTCATGGCTACTGGACTTCTTTTTGAGAGATAGAAACATTTCGCTGCTCATCCAAACAGCTTCATCAGTCTGAATACAGCTAGTGCGAGTCCTCCATTTTATAGTCAGTCAGCTTTGGAATGACTTAATTTCTTTATACAAGGTACCACTGTATTTGTATACTACCGTACTTATACATTGGATCTGTCTTCCCCAATGAGGATGACTTCACAGAAGTTACTGAACAAGTTAGTGGAAGTATTATACAAATCAAGAACAGAATTAGAATTCCACAGACCCACATGGCTGCTTCTGCTAGAATTAGGAGTGTGCACCAAACACTGAAACCTTCAAATGCATATTGCTAGTGGATGGGCCATAACTGGACTGGACAATCATTTTCCTGTTCCAGGAGCATGTAGAACAGACTGGATTCTCTTCATGTTTAATAATCATGTGCCCACAAGTCCATGCTGATTTATGGTGACCCTTTCCATAGTTTTCCAGGTAAAGAAAACTCAGGTGTGGCTTACCATTCTCTTCCTGGGGGTGGGCGGGAAGGGGAACATCCTGGAACTGTGCAGCTTGCCCAAGGCCACACAGGCTGTCCCTGTTTTGCAACAGGCACCAGGTGGAATCAAATGCTCAACCTTTTCCTCTCCAGCCAGCTTTCATTTTATACTGACAAAGCAAATCTCACTTATGATGACCATTTGTATGCAGAGAGTACTAAGAAAAGTGGTTTAACATTCCCTTCTTATTGGAGGGTAGTGGTGGTGCTGGGACCGTGTAGTGTGCAGCTTGCCCAAGGCCACACAGGCTGTTTCTTCTTGGATACACAATGGGGAATTAAACTCCCAACCTCTGACTCCACAGCCTGGCAACCTAACTCACTGACCTATTCAATCAGCTCTCTTCCTGTTTACTTGAAAATAGATTTCCCTGCTTCCAAAGAAACTAAGCCTATAAACCTAAATGCATTGACCAAAGAGTAAACTGCCACTGAATTTACTTTTCTTGCACTGGTACAGAGCTGGTGAGCTTGCTTCGAAACTATAAATTTACCAAGGGCTACAACATGGATTTAATGATTTTATGCATCGGAGGGGCATGGTGTGTGTGTGTGTGTGTGTGTGTGTGTGTGTGTGTGTGTGTGTGTG
>JAHTLZ010003468.1:13649132-13671248 GCA_023846285.1 Phrynocephalus versicolor | reverse complement strand
GTGTGTGTGTGTGTGTGTGTGTGTGTGTGTGTGTGTGTGTGTGTGTGAGTGTGTGTGTGTGTGTGTGGCAATACTGGACTGGTAAATAATTGATTTTCAGAAATGATATTTTAAGCATGCCAGGCCCAAGTTTAGCCACGGAAGATTCCACTCCATTGAAATTGGTGGCGCTTACCTGTGCTTTCCACCTACACTAAGTGAGCAGACGTGACATTAAAAATCAATAAGACATTGTTTCAAATGATGTACAGTGGTACCCCAATTTAAGAGCAGCTTGACTTAAGAGCAATTTGACTTAAGAGCGGAAAACTGTTGGCATTTTAACTGCCGCCTTACAAATTTTATATGTGGTCTGCTCGACTTACAAATATATATTATTTCATTTTTTTACCCTTTTTTCCAATTTTTTAGATAGGTACCCCAACTTAAGAGTAGTTCAACTTAAGAGCATGTATTCGGAATGGATTAAATTCATAAGTTGAGGTACCACTGTATTTAGGGACCCTCAGGGTCTTAGCATTACCATACTAACCCTCAGACATCACTGAGGTAGCTTGTACCCACTGCACCTTCTTGCTCCTCTGGTGAGATAAGAATTGAAGAAACAAATTGTGAAATATAAAAAGCAACCACAAACAACAACAGAAGTTCTTTGTATGCAAATGCGGTGTAACATTATCTCCTGATAACATTAGCTGGAGTTAAAGCACTGCTGCTTTGGCTGCTGGGCCTCACCTCAGTTATAGGGCATGGGCATATACGGAGATGACCTGGGGTTGTTAGCAGTGACAGCTGCTTCCAGGTAAATCCACTTAGCATCCTGTCCTTTGATGGGAGGCCAGGGCCATCAACACTTAACACCCACTGTGAGAAGTGGTCCATCTGTATAACAAATTTTAAATGGTCTTAGATGTAATTTAATGATCAAAGCTTTCCCCAAGGAATCATAGGAACTGCACTTGGGTGGGTGCTATGAATGCTTTGTTAGAGATCATTAACTTTTACAAAGAGTGTTGGCTTCAAGGTCCCTTAAGTTTGAGGTATTGCAGTTAAACTGCGATGGAAGTGGATTAAATTGTAATGTAAATACACCTGATCAGCTTCAGACTAATCCTCCACAACAAATCAATTCCAATGAATACATCCTTCCATTGATAGCTTGAACTCTCCCAATTATGTTCTCAGGCCTAGATATCACCATGTTTATTTGCATAAGTGGCCTAGTGTCCCTCTTCATGGGAAGCTATGGTTCAGATCTCGATCCTGCACACATTTCCTCAAGAGGAAGTACCATGGAAGATCATGAGTGTAAATGGGACTGAACTGTTAAGACTCAGGTACTGAATAAAAAGAAAAGAAAAGAAAAGAAAAGAAAAGAGACATTCAAGATCATATTTCAAATATCCACTGGCTACTGGACAGCACTAACACTCAGCCTGTGCTTTATAGACAACTGCAAATCCTTTAGTTGTGTGGATTATGGGGATCTATGGGCTGCCTGCCCTGCAGGAAATGCCTCTGGAGTAGCGTTTTGAGCAAGTCCTTGTTTTAAATACTTTAAATATTTAAATATTTAAATAAACCCTGCTTGATCTCCTCGCCCTCACTTTTTTCAGGGTGTATAAGGTTAGTATTTGAGGGGGGGGTTAAAATCCTCATACCAGCCACTCCTAGTTAGGCTGAATGAAGAACTCCTTTAAAATCATGGCATAAAATTCGGGTTGGTGAGGGGGGGGGGCACAGAAGATCCGGCTAATTGTGGCTAAGGCAACGTCTGAACCCGGAGAAGTAACATTGCACTTATTAGCAAGAGAGTGTTTTTACTAGTCCCTGTTTCCCAGTGTTTTAGGATATATTTATCTTTAATAAAATAGCTTCTTTATGAGGGGGAAAAAAAGGGGGGGGTCTAATAGCAACCAGTCGTTCCCTGAGAAGGGCTACAGAAGAGAAAGAGGATTTCACACGACCCAGTCGGGTCCGTTCCAGAAAAAGCAGTGGGCATTTCTTTCGAAAAACGAAAGCATATGTGGGTGCCTCCTTGCATTTTGCTACAGATCTGAGGCCCACCAGGCTGGAACGCGGGAAGATCTGTTTTGGTTGGGAAAACCCACATTTTTATTTATTCCTTTATTCTTCCCCCTCTCTCCTGAAGAAGACTGGGGGAAAGACAAGAAAACGGGAGAGAAATCCCTAGAAACTGGAAGGAATAATAATACTGGGGAAGGGGCGGAGGACCACTCTGAATCCGGGCGCTCGACCTTGATTTCACAATAGAACGCGGCTCAACATGGCTTCCGAGACCAAATTTCCTTCTTTCTCCCAGAAACAGTGGGATGAAAACATGCCTTTGATCTGCAGATCCCTAGCCTGACTAATTAATGCAGGTTATCTCTCACTCCTACTCGTACACCCATAAATCTGTCAGGCTTTCAGTATTTCAGGTGCTAGCAATAAAAAGAAACATTGTTTACTAACGCACCTACCGGCTCAGATAACTACGGAGAGATAATCTGTACGGAGGGAGCGGGCGGGGGGGGGGAGGGGGGAGTTGAAAAAGAAGGCGCCGTAGAAAGGAAAGTGGAGTTTTTGAAGTCCAGCCGGCCTGGATCGTCGGTGCCATCTAAGTCGATTTTTTTCTCTCCTAACTTTGCATCAGGGCGTCTCTGACACTAGGAATGGTTGGATGGGGATGATAGCTAGGAACGGGGTGGGGATGGGGGTGGGGGTTGACTGTAAGAAGGAAGGAAGGAACAAGGAACTCAGCCGCCCTGAGAGTTATATCTGCAAAGAAACTCCGGACAGCTTAAAAGACTGCGGACCTGAAAACCCAAGTCTTTAGGTTTTATTTCCATTGGTAAACTCTCTGCAGGCTTAGTGCCAGGTTTACCTCGGCGCCGACCTCACAGAGAAAGTCTGTTGGACCAGAACCATAGGGGCTGCGTTAGAACAGGCAAGGCAGAAGGACTGGAGAGGTGGACTCTACTCAAGTGTTTGGGTGTGACTAGATAAGACATGGGTGGGTGTGTTCCAATCAGGGATTCACTGGAAAAAGCTGTGGCACCACTTCGACAGGCTAGAGGTGCACGAATCCAGGGCCTCCTTCAAATGGTTGGAAAGGCGTCTGTGTATCCAGGACCACAGGAGGTCCTGCTCAGCTCTGTTGTTTGCAAGGGTCCAGAAAGACAAAAAAAAAAAAACCCACCTCAAAATGGTTGGAATGGCAACCTAAGGGTATGTGCCTAAGCCACATACCCCGACCAAAACAGATCCCATTAGGCCCATAATCGGTGAGAGAGAGTGGGCAACGTAGAGACACCAGAGAGAGAGGTCCCTCCTACGCCCTATCCTTCTTCTCATGTTAGGAAAAGACTCCCAGACCAAGCATCTTAGGAGGGACCCGCAACCGCTGGCGGGCTATTTTAAAGGCTCTGGAGAGTCAACACCAGCCACCACCATGCAAGAGGAACTCCATGCCTGGGGTTTGTGTGCTTTTTTAAGGAAGGGGGAAACGGGAGCGGGGTGAGGTGGGGAAAGCCGGTAGACTGGTTTCACCAGAGAGCCACGTTCCAGTCTGATGATTCTTTTCCTTTTAAAGAGATGACCTGTTCTTTCCTCAGAACCTTCTGCCTCCAAGGGGGGGGGGGAGAGAATGTAACAGGGCCAATGAGTTCCCCACACGCCTTGCAAACTTCATACTTGAATACAATATGATGCTTTATAAAGCTGCAGTTTTGCCGTCAAGTAAAATCGGGAAGGGCTCCCTCCGCCCCTCTCTGGATCTCTGTTCATTTCTTTAGGGGGGCATTTTGAGGTGAGAGGAGACTTCCCTCTTATGTTGATTCATTCAGAGAGCTCTTAAGAATAATTTTTTTCAAGAGCAAATTAAGAGAATTTGATGTACTATGTATTTATCTAAATCCCACTATGGGTTCATAATGTTTTATGATTATTCTTGAGAAGCTCGGCTTGTTTTTTCACCATGTAACACATTATCTATTAGATAGATAGATAGATAGATAGACAGACAGACAGACAGACAGACAGACAGACAGACAGACAGACACAAGTACTTTAAAGGTTCTTTAAAGTGCTTCTTAGGGTCTAGGACATGTGTGTTGAGAGTCCGAGGATGCGATGCATCATGCAATAGGTCATATTGGTCTCTTTTTTTTTTTGCTTGCGGCCTCGAGGCTACGAGATTGGGGTGGGGACCCTAAAAGAAGGCCTGCCTGTCTGTGATTAAAGCAGCAAACCTTACAGTGCTTCGAAATGTAGCCCCCTCCCCCGCGAGTGTGTGTGTGTGGGGGGGTTGCCTTCCTTACGCGGCGCCGCTGCTGCGAGGTGCCCTTTTCCCCAGCCGCCTCATTGGGAGCGGACGCGGGGCGGAAGCGGCGCTTGATTGCTAAGGCCTGGCGACGCGGAGTCAGGAGGAGGGCGAAGGTGGGGAAGCGAGGAAAGAGGACTTTGGAGGGAGGCCAAGAGAAGGCGACCGACCGACCCTTCGGGGTGGCAACTCCCCCCAGAGGCGTCCCTCCAGGACCGTTCCTCCCTCAGCGGGGGTTTCAGCCAAACACGGCGATTGCTTGGTGTTTTTTTTTTCCAGGCGCCCCGGGCCCGGCGCTCTGTCCGGGTCAAACCTCTTGAGCGCTTCCTCTTCAGGCGGAGAGATGCTGCCTTTTTCCCCTGCACGTCGGTGGCTTTGTCTCTTGAGTTCGTGAGAGGAGGGCACACCGAGGTCACTGGGTGCTGGAGTCATGCCACTCCCCCCACGACCTTTTCTGCACCCCCCACCCCACCCGTCCCCTCCCCTCCCCTGCTCCCCTAAGCAAGTCCGCATTTACCAGCGGGAATGTTTAAAAACACCCAACACCCTTTATTACAGATAGACTTTTATTATAGATTGACCTAGGGTTGGCCATGATTATTTATTTTCCCCCATAGGGGACACACGCAGGAAAGCAGGGCTTGATGCAGAATTCGAACTGGGCTTAGAAAGCCTGGATGTATATCATAAGAAGAGGAGTAGATGAAAGAGTTTCCCCAATGCAAGCTTCCAAATCCAGGACTTAACCTCTCCAGCTATCTGGTGATCAAGATGTGTTGTTCCTCTGAGGACACACAGGGCACCTTTTCTTCCCCAGCCTGGCCTGGTCTGTCAGGAATTTGAACTGAGTTCGGTTGCTGATAGGGAAGCCAAGAAATGCTGGGGATTTAGTAGATCAACTCGGTAAGGAACTGGCAATTGGGCATGAGACCGAGGAAAATGTAGGACTCGTCATTTCATTTTAATACTCGGTAGGACTTTCTTTTAATGATAATTTTAGAGAGTCGCTTCAGATCATTTGCCAGATATCTGAAGCCTATCTTTCAGTATCACAGTTCTATGGAGATAGGGGGATTACTGGGCTTAGATTTTAAACCTGGCATCTAGATCAGCGATTCTCAACCTTTTGGCTTAAGGTGGTGTGCGAAGAAGTGTTTCCATTCTGTGCCACCCTCCCTGGTAGAGAATGACGGCTACATAGTATTGCTCTTGTCCCTCAGATTCCGTAATCCAGACCCCCCCCCCATGGCCTCTTGTGTGTTTAAGAATGCCACTTTTAAAGCAGAACGCCACCCGTGTTGTTTTAACCAATACTGGGCTGCCAGAAAAATTTCATTAGAGTTTGCCTTCATCTATGAGACTCTTACAAGAGCCATCTGAAGAGCAGGATATGGCAAGTGGGTGGTGGGATAAGAAGGACAGTTTAGCGTAAAGAAATTCTTCCTTGAATGTTGAGGGGGGGGGATCTTGCTAAACACAGTGTGCCTGTCTCCTGTAAGGGAAATTTCATTTTAATGTATTGTGTTTGCAAGGTGCATGAGATATTTAATAAGTAGTGTTACCATTTATTTACCCCCTAGATTTACACCCAAGATGAGTTCCCTTGCTGGGGGTGGAGGGTAGATTTGAACCTAGGTCTCCTGAATCCTAATCCATCATTCTATCCACTACTAACCCACACCTGGCTCTACTCATGGAAAGGGTTTCCAAATACTTAAATTTTCTTGGGCCTGTAGCAGCTCAGCCCATAGAAAATAAGAAAATACACAGATAAGACATTTTCTTAGTGACATCTCTATAGCCAGATGGAAGCGTCTCAGCTGCTACATTTCTGTGTTTCGTTCTTCTGCTCAGATGCAACGGTGGTATCCCAACTAGAGAAGGGTACAAACCATGGTTCATGCCAATTTGGCTCACAACTGCACTGCTGACCTGCATTTTGATGCCTCGCCCCCTTAAGCAGGTACCCACCCACCCACTCACTCAGAGGCAGCACCCAGATTCTAGCGTAGTTGTCACATACATGGATGGTGTTACTTACTTTTGCTACACTGTTGTTACAACCAAGAGCTGAATATGTACAGGAAAAAAACACAGTGGCCCAAATCCCATTGCTTAGCACAGTAAATGAGGTTAGAGTGGACCCACTAGGTCAACAGGGTTTTAATGCGTCAACTCCTCTTTAAATTTATTTTTTCTAGGACCCCTAGAGGAGGCATCACCCATACTCTAGTCAAATTTCCATGGTGGTCTTGGAAATCCACTCTGGCTTTTAGTCAGCTCTTTATAGGGACTATCCAGGGTGCTGAACCTGCTTGGGGAATCTGGGGATTCAGCACTGTGGGTAGTTCCTGTAAAGCATAGATTAAAACCCTGAAGTGGGTTCTCAGCACCCCAAAATTGGACCATGCTGGTTATGGATGATGAGATTGTAGTCCATATAAAAAGGTAAAGGGTCCCCCCCACACATGTGTGCTAGTCGTGTCCAACTCTGGGGGTGGTGCTTATCTCCCTATTCAAGCCAAAGAGTCAGTGTTGTGCAAGTTCGTGGCCATGTGGCCGGCATGGCTGCAAGGAAACACTGTTTTGCCTTCCCACTTTTTAGGTACGGTGGTACCTCTTTATTTACTTGTATTTCACATGCTTTCGAACTGCAAGGTTGGCAGGAGCTGGGGTTAACAGCGGGAGCTCACTCTGCTGCGTGACACCCGGGATTTGAACCGCTGAGCTGCTGACTTTGGAGCCAGAAGCTTTCATTGCACTAGTTGAAGGACAACAGGTTGCTTGGATATAATACCCAATGGATAAGGACGTGTTTTGTTTTTCAGCTGCTGGATTATCAAGAATTGACAGTTGAAATGACTGTTAGTTTTAGAGATGTTATGTTCCTACTCTTCTCTTTTTTATATATGTTGATGAGATGCGCTGGGTATGTGATTTTGTTGGGTACATTTGTGTAACACTAAATGATGGCAGACAAGCAGGCAGAAATGCAACAGGAACATTCCCCAAGCTTTAATAAAGAATGATAAGAAATATACCACCTGTTGAATCCCTGTCTGCCATGGAAGGCATTATTGTTAAAATATGAGGAAGACTGTTGTGGGGAAATATCTAACATCTGTACATAATCATATATAAATATAATAGTACCACTGAGGAAGATTTTAGGATGACCATGTGTACACCATGCAAAAAAACTGTATACAAAATTTTAATAAAATGATATCTAATAATTTATACAAAGACTTGGCCTCTTGTAGCATGGAGCGTAGTGGCAATATAATAGTTAAACTAAAATGCCATGGCATACTGTTCTAGCCAAGCTGGATATATGAAGCTGTTTCTCTAATCTTCTTCTTTGATAAATTCTTTGAGATCAGTGCATGGTCTTATGAGCGGGAAGCACGGGCTGCAATCACATTAAAGGAAAATTATTATACAGACCACATAGGTATGGATGTTTATTTTGGATTGTATGCCAGACTGGAGAAAGGTGCTTCCTTCTACACTGTGTTTGCATAGCTGGCTTCTTTGTGCCTCTGTGAGTCTAAGGCAGAGGCTGAGGGGTGTGGCTGGTGCTGGAGCCTTGAAGTGGCCTAGTTTTTGGTTCAGGTTAGGGTCATCCATGCTATTCAGATCCAGAGGAGTGACAGCTCCCAAGGAAGTCAGGGCCAAACCCACCCCACCCCATTACTGCTACCGTTCCTTACACAGGGAGCAGACTGAGGTACATCTGCTGTTTGCATTGCCGGGCCCGAGACAAACATTAATTGGAAAGATTTTGCAATCAGAACTGACTGCAAGTTGAATGAACCAGGGCAGAATGGTGTTGACGAGCCATTTAAGGCAAAAATGGCATTGCTGTCCTCCTAAGGCTTTTTCTGTATACAAGGAATATCTTCCTGTGGAATCTCTACACTCATAGCATTGTTACACAACCCCTTTAGTCTGGAATCTGGGTGCACAGTCTGGAGCAGAGCTGGGCATGTTGCAGCACCCCCCCCATAAGCTATAAGTAAACAACCCCCCCCCCTTCTTCATTATTGGCCATGCAGTTTGGGGCTGATGGGAGCTAGCATTCCACAATCTCTAGAGTGCCACCCAATTCCCTCCCTCTGCTCTGAAGGATCCTCTCCATTCACACAAAATCTTCTACGCCTTTTCCCACTCACAACAAACAGCATATCCAGATGAGAAGTCCAGTGTTTCTTTGGAGATGCAGTTGGTGAGGGAAGAACATGTTCCTTGATCTTTTTCACTGCTCAGCCCCCTATAAAAAAACCTCACTTAAGCTTCCAATGCATCTATTCTACAGCTATTATTCAATGGTCAGTTTAACTTGTCCAGTGTGTGCACAGACTGCAGGGACTTTAGCAGCCTGTCTCAATGAGTTGCCCACCAGATGTGTTGACATAGGCGACTTGTGGCCGGAAAAGAGACACACCCCTGACCAAATTCTGGAGCAAATTATCATCCTTGTATGTGCCACAGACTGCCCTTCTGCACTGCACTGGATGGCTTGGGGTTGTTTGAAGTCACGGAGAAACTAGACAGAGGAGGTGCTGCTCTCTCAAATGAGATCTAGCTCCCACACAGGAAGAGGTGGAATGAAGTGCTGGAGTGCAGGATACCCTGGTCTCCATCCCGTTCATCTGAAAGTAAACAACTCTGGTATCAGAATGAGAAGACCCCATTCACTTTGATTCAGGACTGTGGGCTATTTGATCAGCACAGGCTAGAGTTGCTACAAGTTAGGCACGTTGGGTCTGTGTATTAGTGAGTCTGATGTTGCATCTGCAAGCCTGAGTTGCAATGTTTTGCAGCCTGAAGGAAAAGCGTTCCACATGATCTATAGGCGCAAACTGGATGGGCAAATGGATTTGACTTCATTGCCCGTGATAATCCAGTACAGTCTGCCCCACATGAGGGCTGCAGGCTGATCTAGGGGGTTCAAGACAAGCCACGAGATACACCCTGCTTTGCCCTCTAAGAGATGGAGAAGAGGATGAATAATCTCAGGGGAAAGTCTAAAGGGGCAGCAAATCCTCTCTCAGGACTTGCTGCTTAAAGGCACTTCCCCATCCTATCTAATGGTAGGATGTGCAATTGTAGGGATACCCCAGATAAGATAAATACAGTGGACCATTGTATAACAAACAGCTTGTATAACATAAAATTTGTACAACATAAAAATTATGGAGATAGGGGAAATTTGCTTAACATAATCGCCTATGGGGAGAATCCATACAACATAAAAATGGGACCACTCCATTTTCAATGCATTCCTATGGGAAATTGTATAAAGGAAAATTTGCTTAACATAATTTCATTTGGAACGAATTAATTCCTTTATACAAGGCACCACTGTAAATGTTTATAGTGTGTTACTTACATCAGAGGAGAACTTTGTGGATGCAGTGATGGGACATAACATTCAGGTTGGTGATTTGAGAATAACACTGGTGAAATACAGCCACGTGGCAACAATGTCTGCCACGTACTATGCACAGATGCTTGCATATATCTGCCTCACACAATGTTTGGTTCACTTTTCAATTTTATTGCCACAAAATACAGAGATAGACGTACCTTCAAAAGAAGATTAGACAAATGCACAGAAGGCAGTTACTGATTGTTATGAATGGGTCTTCTTAAATTAACATTTTTGAAGGACTCATTGATTCTGTGGGTCTACTTTACATGGGGCTAATAGTTGGGTTTATCTCTACAACCATAACCTTTATAGCCTTGTAAGACCTTAATTTGCCATATGTGTACTATGCTTGTCTCAAAAGGCAGAGTAGGAGGGGTGTACAGCCACAGACACCTTCTCTTCTTGGTACACCTAGTTACAAGCATAAACACTTGAAAACTTGAGGGAACAAACACATTTACATGTTCGGGGGGGGGGTTGATTGAGCTCAATGGAACTCGCTTCTGAGTAGCCATGCACTGGGGCTTCACTGGGTCATGAACCAGGAAGTCCCTGGTAGAAATACCACTCCCAAGTGGCCTTCTAGATATGCTGCTCTCTCTCAGTTCCAGTCTCCCATCCCAGCTGCTTTCAGTAGTGCCATCAGAGGCAGACTTAGAAGCAGAAGACTAGGCTTCTGTTCACTCCATTGACCTCCCCCTCACATTTATCAGAACTGGCTTATTGGAATTGGAATTGGAATTGGAATGGAATGCAATTTATTGGCATTGTATAAATACAACGAGATTAAAAGTTATCATTGTTTACATGGGAAATAATGTACACTGTAGTCTAATACAGTATAAGATAGTAGTGGGTGATCTGTGAATCTAGAGCCTCCAGTTAACGTAGCCACATTCATGTATGTATTATGATGCAATATAATATAATATAATTAATATAATATAATATAATATAATATAATACAATACAATATAAGAGTTACGGGGCTCTTATAAGCCATATTGAAATTACTGAAATAACAGATACTGTGAGAGCCATTATGGCGTAATGGTTAGAGCCATGGATTTGGGACTCTAGAGAGATAGGTTAAGGTCCCCTATAAACCATGAAATGAGCATTAAACCAGTGCTGGCCAAACCTCAGCCCTCCAGGTGTTTTGGACCACAACTCCCACAGTCTTTCGTCATTGGCAGTAAAGGCTTAGAATTCTGGGAGTTGTGGTCCAAAGCATCTGGAGTGCCGAAGGTTCACCACCACTGCATTAAACTTATGGGTGGGTGAGAGTGAGGGTGTCATATAGCTTCATCACCCTCTCTCAGCATGACCTGCCCCACAGGACTGGGGTGAGGAAAGGAGAGGAGAGGGGAGTGATGGGAATGCAGACCACCTTGAGCTCACCTGCAGGAAAGCAGGCTATAAACATAGCCAGCAAGTAAGCAAATGGTGCATACTAATGTGAAGAGGTCTGAACACTCCAAAACACTCAATAAATATGAAAGATTATCACATGTGGTACAATGATATATTAATAGAGTAAGAGGTGCTGGTAGTATCCATTTCCTTTCCTGCAGGTTATCAAAACAACCCCAAACAATGATGATGACATACAATCATACATGAATTTAGAATTAGCACTCTGCATGCTTCTAAAGCATTCAAGGCTGTAATTATACTTAGTACTTCTTTTTCTTCTTTTACTTTTGGCCACAGCTCAGAATTCGCATCTGGATATCATCTTTCAACAGATGTGCAAATTTTCTATTTAGAAGCACTTTTGAGGCAGCTGCTTTGAAACACAACCACGTGTCTATCCTGAGAGTTTAATAAGTTGTAAGGGGCTATTTGAAGACTCAAGAGACGTGAAGCTCAGTCTAACCCATGAGACAGAGATAAGCCATTCCGTGACCTATCTAGTTATCACTCGCATAAGAAGACTAGTAGATGAAATGGGGGAGGGCCATAGTTTGTTGGTAACATGGGCCAGATAACACCTGGGACTGACTGTCTCCAGCTTGTGCATGATATGCAGAAGCATGAGAGAGTCCGTCCTAGGTGTGATCTGGTCGGTAGTACTCACCGCCTGAAATCTGAGAGCATGATTGCCAATCAGCATCATAGGACTGAGCAAAATGAGCCAGTGGTCTGTGAATTTGAGGAGATATCCTACACTTCTGAGATGGATTAAAATTCCTGTTTTGCAAGGAGAGCTTGTTAGGAGCCCCATGGTGCAGTGGTTAAATGCCTGGACTGCAGCTAAAACTGTGCTCACGACCTGGGGTTCAATCCCAGGTAGCAGGCTCATGGTTGACTCAGCCTTCCATCCTTCCGAGGTTGGTAAAAGGAGTACCCAGCTTGCTGGGGGGGGAGGGGGGCAATGTGTAGCCTGCATACTGTAATTAAACTGTAAACTGCCCAGAGACTACTTGAAGTGGTATGGGACAGTATATAAGCAGAACACTTTGCTTTGATTTGATTTATTTCTTGAATGACAGTGAGGAAAGAGGAGGATCCGCTTCCTCACAGAGTACTATGAAGCAAGAGATTGGATTGTTTCTTTGGCATGTACTTTTTGTGATCTGGACCTTCAGTGCTTTTGTCTTTGGATTTTATTCCTGCTCTGTTAGCTTGAACAGGCCCTTTCAAAATGATGGCTGATATATGGTTGTACAATGTGTAATGAACATGCATAGTTTGATATAATTGCACTACCTGATTACTGATTTGATTTAAGGGGGGCTATCCCAAGCCAATATCCTGTCACATAATAGTTTTAGTTTGCAGTTATCTGTCTGTGCCTTTTAGTGTCCTGCTTGATTGATGGATATGTTTGCATACATGCTTGTCCGACCAGGCATTGTGGGCTGCATGAGTTTGGTTAATCCTATGTTACCATCATAACAGTCATTGAAAGGCAATGGTTTGCACGTAGCAATGCACCCAATTGTATTTTGCTGAATCTTGGTTTATTGTCCTATCTCTATCATCTCATACAAAGCAAATCATGGCTAAAGTTAGAAACCATGGTTTATTGTTAGCTGCCAAATTCTGACTTATTTAAACTGTGGTTTGTTCTTGCATCTGAGCCCAGAACCCCTGACTTGTTTCCTAGGTACTCTCCCTGAAAGAAGAAATGACAAAAGGGGTGAGAGGAAAGCAGAACAGAAATGAAGGAAAAACATACTGCAAGTTTTGGGATCATGCACAACCTAGTCACATATGCAGAGATCTGCTTAGATGTCTTTGACTTTATATAGACATCTAAGCAGGGATAGGAAAATCTGTGGCTCCTCTTTCACCATTGGAAGTGCTGGTTAGGACTAATGAGCGTTCCCTTCCAACAGCATCTGGAGAGTTGTTCATGTTGCTCATGCCTGCTTTTCAGTCTGATTATAAGCGTCTTCACTCAGGAGTAAGTTTAATGTGAATCCACTGGGACTTAAGTTCCAAGTAATTATGCAGGGAGTATAAGTTCTTAGGGTGACCCTCTTTTCAGCATATCCCATATATCCTCCACCCGTGCATAGGAATACTGCTGTACATACACAAACCAGTTGATGGGATATGAACCGCCTTGTTCATGTCAATGACGGGAGCAATGGGGGGTGGCAGAGCAGCACTGGCACTCCATGTAGCAAATATCTTTGAGCACTTGTCCCCCCCCCCCCCCGTACACACACCTTGGGACTGGACTAAAGTCTTAATAGTAGTGAAAGACATTTCACAGAATGAAGCTATGTATTGTTAGCTGTCAATCTCTCTAGAGCAGTGGTGGCGGACCTCTTAGAGACCGAGTGCCAAACTGTGATTCACAAACCACTGATTTTTCACTAAGTGCCAATAGAGCCACTTAACCTGAATACAGGTGGCTGTGAGGAGGAAATGTCGGGTGCCCACAGAAAGGGCTCTGAGGACCACCTTTGGCACCTATGCCATAGGTTCATTGACACTGCTCTAGGGGGTTTTCGCCACTGGTTTGCCTCCCCTGATGGCTGCAAAACTGAGTGAACATTGGCACATGTGAATGTGCAATCTTTGCTCAGTTTCCATAGACTGGACTTCAGTAGGTTGTGTAATCTTCTGGAAAAGATTGTTGGATGTTTCACACATTTAGCTCTGATATGTTCAAGAAAGTACAGTATGCATTCTGTTGTAGCCCAAAACCTCTGTAAAGTAAGTCGGGTTCATCACAATTCTTGTTTCTAAAGAAAAAAAAAAGTGTACTTCAGTTCAACACTGTAGTGAAGGCCAGAACATCTGACTATGAATTATGTAGAAAATAATGCACATTTATTTGGAAACATAGACCTTTATTGTGTTTGTATTTTGTAATGACCACCTGGCTCCTGTTTATTTCAATCAAAGTTTTCTATCACATCTATTAGATGAGGAACATTCTAAGGAAAAGCAGGGATGGATATTTTGATATCACCAGAAAGGATCAGGGCATCTATCACCTTCAGTGTGTTCCTTATGATGTGGCAGACATTTGGGGGGTGAGGTGGAGGAACAGTCTTTAAGTGTTTGCATGTTCAGAATTCCCATTCTTCTTTGACAATACTATTTGTGTTAATAGCAGAAGGAAAACAGAAAGAGATTTTGCTAAATGTTCCAAGTAATGACTAGGTCTATTGCCTCTTGGCAACTATAAGATGCTGACCTGTAAAGTAATGTATTATGCTGCAGCTGCTGTTTTTTCAAAGCAAGAAACAGAGGCAGGTACCTGTTCTACTGATGCTTGCTGCATTCATTTGAATGCAAGACTTCACCATGTGCTTATTACCTCTCTCCAACATGGAAGTGATTAGCTCTGGCTAGATCACACACTCCAAATCTATTATTGCTCTGAACACCTGTAGCTGAGGAAAGTGGGAGCATCAAAAGCTTTCAACATATTAAGGCATGGGCACCCTGTCACCCTCCAGATGTTTTGGAACTGCAATTGCATACATTTTAACCAGAGCCAATGATGGAGGAGAGTGGGAGGTGACCTCCAAGAACATCTTTTGGAGGTGACATGTTCCCTTCATTGTGTTGAAAAAATTAAATAGAGATGAGATTCACTTTGACCTCCAGTTCAGTAATCCAGAGGGCAGCTCAATTTGGCTTATGTAGTTTGGAAGCTACCCAGTCCAACTTGGGTTTCAATCATGAATCACAACCAGGAAATCCATGTTTTCATGCTCCCTTTTCTATGCTGTTCCTGTTTAAGTTATATGATTCCAGTTCACTTCCAACTCATAGCAACTTTAATAGAGTTTTGGAGGTATGTGAGAGTGGTTTACCACTGTCACGCTCAGGCAGATTCCGTGGCCAAGAGAAGATTTGAATCCAGGTCCCCTGAGATCTAGTCTGACGCTCACCCTCTGCAACATACTGGCTGAAATCCTGTTGAAGTACTCAGGATGCTCAACAGGTACAACAGCACCAACAGCAGGCAATCATCATCACTGAGCAAGGGCTCCCCTTGGGGGATTTTAGGGTGCACACAACTTCACGTTTGGCTCATGCCTGGAGACTCTGGCGGAGGGGAAACTGGTGGATGCCTCCTTAAAAATGACTATGACAAGATGGTTTCACATCATGATCAAAGAGTTTCATTGATTTCAGTCCAAAAAAGTACTTAGGCATCCTTGATAGGAAATCCTATCTTGAAGTCATCAAAGCATTAGGAGCACCTGCTTAAGTCCCTCTGCTCTCAGTGCCATTTAATCATTTGATCCAAGTTAAGCATGTGATTAAGAGTGCTTTGCTGAAGAGGGATGAATTTAAGCAGGTGGTTGAGAACAAATTCATGATGAATTGAAGCAGCATAATTGGAGAAGAGATCAAGGAGGGGAGGCCATAAACACAGGAACCACTTTCAGGCAAGTAGTTTTCAAACACCTGAGATCTCTCGTCCCAGAATTAGATTATGATTTAAACAGACATAGCAGAAGGACAAGGGGGTGGGATGGGATATACTGTATATAGTACAAACATAGAAGCCATATAACGGGAAGGGGGCTCGTACCCACAACCCAAGACATTTCTTCCAACAGGTGTGCTTGTAATACAATTCCCATCTGCCCTGAACCATGGGAGTGATGGGAACTGTCATCCATAATGCCTAGACAACGCAAGGTTGTAGAAGACACTCGTGGTCAGACATAAAATGACAGTGGAGATTGTGTGACACAAAACACAGATCTTCAACTGATGAGTTGCCAGAATCTTCCGCTGAGTGCTTAAAGGTGGGTTAAACCCATCACAATATTTGTTGTTGTTGCTGCTGCTGCTGATGTTGTTGATGTTTTTCAGAGGGAAAGAGAGAGAGAGGAGTAGAAAACTGAAGCCACTTCTGTACTGTAAATGTATACAGATGCTAGTATGGTTTGGAAAAATCTTGAACACTGGAGTAATAGAACCAACTTTTAGAGATTCCAAGTTGCCTCCCCCAATCCTTTTTCAGGGGTTTTCTACGACAAGAAAGGGAATGACTACTAAATTTGGTCACATTCTTAGGTGTGCACATGTAGAAAGAGTCAAAGACTCTAGTCTTGGCAGTTCTTCCTCCTCTCCTGCCGCCACCAAAAAAACCTCATGTCTTTCAGGAACCTTGAAAATATCTACATTCCCAGAAATACGGGAGTTGGCACCCTATCAAAAAGTGGTAAAAAAACAATAAATGCCCTACTTTCTGTTGAATGAGAAGCAAAAATACCCAGGAAAATTTGTTGATTTAAAATATTTTACCCCACATTTCTCCTAAGAAAGGACCCAAGGCAGCTGACATCATTAAAACAAAATGTTACTATCTGAATAAGAGTTGAATTATTCAAATATTAGATAAGATTATATTCGGAATGTTATGTAAAGTGTTACAGAAACAGTTTTAGAAGCAATAAAATGCAAACCATCTTGTTTTAGAACCTCTCCTAGGCAGTCTGTCACTATGGAAAGCAGTTTTTGTGTATAGGCCTGAGTGTGCTCAGAAAGAGGGGAGGAGAAAATACCATGCAGGGAATGACTCATGAACTGGGCCAAGAGACATGTGGAGCATCTCAGTCGCAGCCCCTGTGTCCCATTCAGAAGTCCCGTGTGGTGGTCCACAGAAGATAAAGCCCGTGTTAGATTATTGTTCTGAAAGGTTCATCAGAAAAGGTAGAGCATTAATATAGTAGAGCATTGGAAGTGACACAGAATTGGATCCAGTTCAAGTTCCCTGTACCGAACCGGTAGCATCTGAAAATGCACTTCCTGCAATGTTCGCAAAGATGTTTAATGGTTCATTCATATTGTCCCTTCCTCCTCTCTCCATTGACTTCATTTGCCCTCATTGTTGTCTCCATGTTGCTAAAGTACATTGGTCACATTGTGTCACAATGACATTCCATTTGTGGTGTGATCTCTGTATGGCTGAGATCAGCGGCTGTGATTAAGCAGAAAGACGCCGCATCAGCTTGCCTGTAAGGGTGTCCCTTCAACAGCGGCTGATCAGCAACAACAAAATTAAGGGCACCAAATCAGACTTTTAAAAGTCAATTCTCCTACAATGTATTGTTTGTGCAACCAACCCCAGATCTGCTATTTCCATCTAAAAAGAGGGAGGGAGGGAGAGAGGGAGGAAGTAAGGAAGTAGTAGTAGTAGTAGTAGTAGTAGTAGTAGTAGTAATTTGTTGTTGTTGTTGATGATGATGATGATGATGATGTGCTGTCATATTGAAACTATGGTGATGCTTCCCAGAGATTTCAAGGTAGAGATGACCATTCCCTTCATCTGCAGACGCTTCTGGGATTAGGTGGCTTCCCCAAGGCTACACAGGCTAGCTGTACTCACAGAGGCACAGTGGGGAATCGGACTCTTGTCTCCACAGCTAGATACTTAAACCACTGAGCAATCCAGCTAGCATCTGTGTAAGCAATCAGCCTCAAGTCCCTAACCTGTTACTCTAAAGATGGTTTTAGCTTATAGTTCCCACCAGCCACAACCAGCAGGGCCAGTGCTCAGAGATGAAAACCATGATCCAAAATATTCAGAAGACTGCTAAGAGTTTAGAGGCTCATGACTTGGTACTCTGGACTTTGCAGTCACGTTCCACTGGGGACATAGTTGGGAGCTAGTGAGACTGAAAGCTGGTGCAGCCTTCTCTTCTCTATAGACTTTATTGGGTCACCTTGAACCAGTCACTCTCCCTGACCCTAAGCCTACCTCAAATGTAGAGATGGGCACGAAACAAACAATTTTTCATTTCCGTTTTTGTTTTTTGTTTCGTTATGCAACGAAACGACAAATGAATTTTGTCTCTAAAATGAAACGAAATGAACAGAAACACCAGAAATTTTATCGTCCGTTTCATTTTTGTTACGGCAATACATTGAACTGCTTTAAATGCTAAAAAAATCACAAAAAATTGAAATAAATGGTAACAAAACGGTAACGAAACGAACAAAAATGAAAACAATTTTTTTGCAAAAATTCGCTAAAAACAGAAACGAACCGAAATGGACCCCCTAAACGACAAACGACAAACGAAACACCATTTTTTTAATTCGTTCCCATCTCTACTCAAAGGGTGCCTGTGAGTGGGAAAAGGGGTGGACATGTCAATGCATCTACATAACTAGCAAAGTAGTATTTCTGCCTCTTCTCCACCATAACAGAAAGCTAATGATTCTGAGGGGGGCTGTCAGAAATTGAACTACTGTAATTCAAAGTGGTGACAGAGGCAATTTCCATTGATCTGCCCGGTGTGGCGAACAAAAGCAAAGGAGTCTGCTCTCTTGTATACTGTGGGGTTTGGGGACAGTAAAATACTGTACCGCATATGACGCCCTGTGTCATAATCATCTGCATATTGTCCATGCCCTCTTTGAGAGAAGAGAGGAGGGCATTTTATTTGGGCAGCTGAGTACCAAAGGAAGCCACATCGCCGGACTGCAAGCACAGTTTCTCAGAAGTAAAGCTCATCGATTTCAAAAGTCTTGTTCCTTCATCAGTTCAGCCGAGTGTGGTGCAGGATGATCCACTTTTCCTATTCAGGGTGGCTAAAGAATAGCCAAGGTCAGTTTATGTGGGGTGAAGGGTAGCTATTTCACATCACTTTTTCATCGGAAACAAGTGTGCTTCTGATAAAATCTCTACCTTGCTGTGTCTGACTCAGATAAGGCCGATCTACATAGGTAGACATTTCTCTACCACCCACACCTGGCATGGCCTGTAGTTCTGATACCATGCAAATATCAACACAGGTACCTAATGCAATTGCAATGCATCTCAGATGAGCATCTACCGGTTACATTTGATGTCTCATGCAATCTATGTGCTGGCTGAGCGCTTGGCCTGCATTTGACGTCAAGGTGCCCTTCAACATGGCAGGGAGAAGTACAAAACCTGTGGTGGCTGCCCTTGGCATGGAGGGATCCGGGCCTCTCCCACCACTTTCTTTGAAACAAACCAACCACTGTCAATATGGGAAAGTCACATACAAGAATAGCTATTCCCATGGCATGACAATATTGACTTCTTCTTTGTATATTCTGATGCAGATCCAGCAGTTGCGATATTAGCATGCAGAGAATGGAAGGGCGAGGGAGGGAAACAGCTCCATGCCAATTTCCTTTCATTTCCTTTTGACAGAGTGGGCCTTTAAAAGCTCTACACCTTAGCCAGCTTTTTAAGATGTAAGCTTGCTGATGATCAAGCCCTAATGAATTTGTTTTGCCACCAATAAATCAGAAGGCGGATGGGTTCTTCCTAGCTTCCCGGGGCTACTTTTTCAGTGTTGCCTTCATCCTCTCTTGAAGGGGGTTGACATATGATCATAGCAAGGAGCTAGCAAATTAACATGCTGTTATTAACGAAGTGCTGCCCTTTATAAAGTTGCAATGGTCTTCTTTGTGCCTCGCATGGGCGGCGGTAGACTGCCAATGATCCTAGGGAATGTTAGATGTCCTTGCTTTTTCTCCTCTGCCTAAACATATGTTTACTGATGCTGCAATATTTGAAGCTGTTCAACCAACAGAAGCCGGCATTCCCTCCATGGGTATGATACAAAAGGGCCCCGGTGTCCTTTGATTAAAAGTAACTTCAGTGGAAGAGAATATGTTGATCCTTAGCAATGGGTTCCTGACATTTCCTAGCCTTGGAGGAACATGATCAATACAGTTATGTATTACTAGTTTGGTTGTTTTTACACATCTCCTTCTGCAGTACATTTTCTAAACGCCTTGGATGTGTCAGTGCACGAAGTTCTTCTGTTTGTAAAAATGACTGCCTACAGCCCTCCCGCCTAAAGACAATAAGAGGGACACTGAGAGGGATGTCTAACAGATAGCGTTAGGAAGAAGCCCCCTCAGGATCACTTAGTGTGGATTAGTTATCTCTTGTGGGAGGGTGTGTTCTGTGCCGTCAAGTCGAAACTGACTTCTAGCATCCCTAACAGGGCTTTCAAAGTACATGATATATTTAAGGTGTTACCAGTTCTATTCCCCCACTAAGGTTCCCATGGCCAAGTAGGGGTTCAAATTCTGTTTTCCAAAGTCCTAGCCTGTCATTCCACCCAGCACGGCACACTGGGGAACCCAATTATCTCTCTGCATGCTACGTTGCACTCTTTTTGTTCAGTTCTGTGAGTGTCGGTTTTCTCCCTTTCGCTGCTCTTTCCTGCTCAACTCCATGGGATTTTTCACATGGACTTGCCAGCATTACCCTTTGTTGTCTGCAGATATTTGTCAGGGGGAAAAGCCAACATGGAATTATTTGGCAACAATGAATCTGGATTAGAAAGAGTGTTGGTTGTAGAAGGTGGGTGTTTATAGTGTTGGTTGTGAGCTGACCCAAGGGCAGTTAGGAAGGGGAGATGAAATGACGACAGGTGTTGTTCACGTCTTTACATAATTGTGGGTGGATGAGTGAAGGCAGTATGTTGCACACTTGCCAAGAAATTGTATTTATTTTATTTAGAGTATTTTTACCCACCTTTCTCCGGGAAAAGGACCCAAGGTGGTTTACAATAATGTGGGACAATATACAGCCCAGAACATTTAAGACATATTCAAGTTTGAGAACAGGGAATTAGAAGAGGCATCTTAGAACATTAAAAAGTAACATTAAAGCTACAAAGAGCACACAAAAAGAAAAAAAATCCATGATGAGGGGTGGAAACTAACATAGAAATCACTGGTGTTCTTAAGAAATCAGTCAATGCAATCATGTATGGTAATCCATATAAAAATCGCATAACAGGTGGTCCCCTCATTCGGGGCAAGCTTGCTTGAAGAGGAAGGTCTTGGCCTGCTTCCGGAAAGACAGCAGAGATGAGGCAGTCCTGGCCTCCAGCAGAAGAGAGTTCCAGAATCTGGGAGCAGCAACAGAGAAGGCCCTTTCATGGGTTCTTGTGAAATCCCACCGTGGTCTTGGAAAAGCTTTTCCAACATCCAAGATTGCTCTAGGAACTTCATAGAGCAAGTGATTTTAAGTAATTCTGTAGCTGTTGGCTATCATCTGCATGATTTTTTGTTCCCTTCACTGTAATACTTGGATATCAAGCAGGAGGGGCTCATTTCCGCGCTTCCATGCAATTTCATATCAGCCAGTCAGTTTGAAAATGGCATTTGGGAAGGGGTAAAACTTCTTAAAGCATCTCCTATATCCGACTGAAATCCTGCTGACTGGCATAGTAAATGGCAGCTAGCTTAGGCCCATCCCAGTGGGGATTTGTTGATGTGATGCATCTGTAAATTCAGCCAATTCAATGGGCCTACTTTACCTGCACCTTACTGTGCTAAGCAATGGGATTTCAACCCTACCATCAAAGGAAAGGAGCCTACCTGCCTAGAAAACACAGGGATGATTCTTCCGAAGCTCTTATGGCCAAGGGCCAGAAGGAAACAGTGCAATATGGTTTTCATCTTCTCGCTCTCTTCCCTCTGCCCCCTCAAACCCAGTATCACATTATTCCTAGCATTGTGTTGTTGTTATGGCTACAGCCAAGATAATAAACTCGTAATAAACTTGGCGTAGGATTTATAACCTTGTTGGGTTTGAAAAACAGTGGGCTGAACAGCAAGATCTCAGCACCAGGCTGCAGGAGCACTTCAGTGGGTGGTGAAATGGGCCGATTCTTTTTTTTTTTTAATGTTGTGTTATGCTTTGTGAGCATTTCAGGGAAGCTAAACTGCGGTCTTCTGCATGTGGCATCTTAAGTATGCCTTCTTTCCATTAGCATCACTAGTGTATGTTTGTGGGAGGATGGTGGTGGTTCGACATCTCTCTCTCTCTCTCTCTCTCTCTCTCTCTCTCTCTCTCTCTCTCTCTCTCTCTCTCACACACACACACACACACACACACACACACACACACACACACACACAC
>JAHTLZ010003468.1:13625971-13643308 GCA_023846285.1 Phrynocephalus versicolor | reverse complement strand
TCATCATCATCATCATCATCATCATCATCATCATCATCATCATCATCGCACCATTGCAGAAAATATTGCCAACAGCCTTTTGCCAATGAATTTATGAAGATCACGGGTCCATAGCAGGGAGAAATTCCAAGTGGAGGTGGCTTCGGCATAAGGAGGGTGGCCAGCATAGTACCATGCAAAAGCGGTATGCCAGGATACTCCTTGATACACCTTGCTTCACCTCAACATAATGGAAGCTTCTTGTGCCTGGAAACAGAGCAAGCTACATGTGATCCACTGGATGGTCCACTCCTGCTCTGAGTAGGGAGGCCAAAAGGCCACTGGTGAGGGGAGGGACTGCCCCCCAAAGCAATCCCCCTCTCCTTGGACCTAGGAGACCCTGTGCATTTCAGATGCTCTGGAGCTCTCTCAGCCTTATGACCCTCTTTTAAAGTTTAGCAAGTGAGAGAGAAAAGGTTCCATCTTGACAGTTGGGTTTTTTCAGACACTTGTTTATAATCATTGTCGTAGCCTTTTAACTGCAGAGCTGGGGAAGGGACCCTATGGATCATGGAGTCCAGCCCCTCTCAAGGAGGCACAGCATGGGAATCGAACTTCCAACCTCTGGCTCTGCAGCCAGAGACTGAAGCCACTGAGCTACCCAGCAGTTCCTGCCATGCAACAAGCACAACATTTAAGTGGCCCTGCCATTGCCATTGCTGCTGTTCAATGACTGGTTCATTGATTTTATTTATAACATATTGTGCTTTTCTCCCAATAAAGAGGGTTATAAAAAAAACCCACTGCAGTTGCTACTTATTGCTTAATATAGTGATTTAGGGCCATCTCTTGTTCACTTTGCTCCTCCTTTCCACGGAGTGAGATTGACCCTAAATCCTGAAGACATGCTGCCCTCATCCAATGTCCAGGGAGTCTGTGGCCATCCTGGTAATTATGAACATCCATTTCCATCAGCCCTTGGCTGTGACCAGGCTGGTAGGGGCTGATGGGCTATAGGACCCAAAGCTTGCTAAAGGAACAAATGTTCCCCAAAAAGGGCTTCTAAGGCTGAAGTCTTTTCTAGGGGCAAAGACAGAGAGGATCATTTATGAGTCCCGTAATTTACTAGGGCAGGCATTTAATTTGGAATTAAGCAGCTGAAGGCACTTCAGCAAGTTTTCACCCCAAGGCACAGAGATATGGCTGCTCCCTTGTTCTCTCAGATTTCTTAAAACTTTGCACCCTTTGATGGGACACTAGAGACAATCGGCTGATTTACCACTTGTTTCCTTGCACAAGTTGGGAGAAGTTGAACTTTGGGAAGTCTCTTCTGGAGATCACTCTAGGTCAGTGATCTTGAGGCTGCTGGTGTTCATCAAACCCTTTTCGTCTGGGCTTTTCTAACAGAGGAACCTGGCCTGCTGTTGAAGGCCCAGGGCATATTTCCTACCCACTAGTTCCAAATGGATCTGTAGTTGTCGTTGGACTTCATCCTCCAGAAAGCCCCAACCATCGTTCTAATGGGACCAGTGGAGGTTTATCTAAACTGAGAGTGTCCAGTAGTCTCCTGATGCTGTTCATTGCCAGGGAGGTCCTTGCTGTCCATCAAGAAAGCATGCTCACCAATATTGTTGATCTTCACTCTTAGAAACCTCTAAGAAGCTCCAGAAGAACCTTAGGGTTTCCTAGACCAGGGTGGATAGAAAGTCAACCAGCTTCCATCAGGCAAACCTCTTAATGCTTTGTGGTAGATCAGCAAGGTTTCAGAGCTCCAGGTGTTAACAAGAAGATGACTTGCCTTCCTCCTATCATGCCATTGAAATGGTTGCGATGGACAAGAATGGAGCTTGTGTGAAAAGGTTGTCGAGTCCTCTTCAGCTGTGGTACATAGAACAACTCCCTGTGTTCCAAAGTCTTTCTTTCTGACTATAGGGGTTTAGACTACATTCTAGTGGGAAGCTCCCAAGGCTCTGCTAGAAAGACCCACAAAGCAGACCATGCAAAATTGATGCTGGCCTAGCCTACCTATACCCTAGAACAATGGTGTGAAACCTTTGGCACTCCAGATGTTTTGAACCACAACTCCCACAGTTCTTTGTCGTTGGCAATCTAGGCTTGGGATTCTGGGAGTTGTGGTCCAAAACATCTGGAATGCCAAAGGTTCGCCACCACTGCCCTAGAATATAGTTTGAAACCCATTGTACTATACTGCTAATCTCTCTCTCTGTCTCTCTCTCTGATCTAAATATTTCCAGACAGGGACTCCAGAGCTCTGGCAAAAAATGTGGAGCCTGGAAATATTCCGATTGGGGAATTTTTCAAGCAGGAACTGCCAATTCCCTAGTTAGTCCATCTCCACAAACCAAGTCTAGAAGCTTCCTCCATCTCCAACCAGTGGCAGGTCTTTTCTAAAGCTAAGGGGCCTCCGTTGTCCATCCAAGATCAAGTGGTTCTCAAATACAATTCAGTTTCCTGAGATTGGGAAAATGAATCCCCCTCCCCCTCCCCCATAGGAACAAACTACAACTGCCAGGACTACACTGAAGCTCATAGGGAACAGCATGGCTTGAGGCGGTGGTGGTGGTGGTGGGGTGACATTAAATGGTTAATCAATAAAATCCAGGTGCTTCTGTCTGGGAAACCCATTTCTATTAAGGGAAAAAAACTAGAGAGAAATTGCATATAACGTCTATGCACGTGTTCATATAACAGACTTTTAGGAAAGCCTTCCTGAAGCATGTCTAATGTTAATACACGAGATGCAAATTTTTTTAAAAAAAATCACAACCTTTTACAACAAAGAGACAAACAGAAAAAGGGGAACAACTCTTCTTGTGATACAGCTCTGATGGGGCATCCCGGGAAATGGAATGGTGGCCCCCCTGGTGCGTCGTTGTCTTCTAGTCCCGAACAGGGTCTGGAAGCCAGGCGGAAGGAGAAGACCCAACTTGCAACTGCGCGCCCTGCATCAATGTTTCCCCCATGCATTGGCCATCCCTGTTGGTTTATTTTTTAATGATGGCTTGGCTCTCTGTGCCTATTTTAATGTACTGTTTTGATACTGGAAATAAAGAGGCTTTTTAAAAAACAGCAGGGGAGATTTTCTTGGCGTAGGCAGACGAGCTTTTTGCCATGAACACTGCTCTGTTGTTCTTAGAATCACTTTGCCATCTTGTAGTTTACCAGGGGCTGGGCCTCACCCTTCCTTCACCCCCATTAATCATCCAGACAGGACATACTTCAGACGGCCTCTAGCTCTTTCATCTCCCAGTTAGTATGCAGCTCTGGAGTTTAGCCTGTTTGTGTGTCCTACCCACCCCCACCCCCACCCCCCAGTCACCCGCCTACCCAACCTCAACTGGCCCCTACCTTCCATTAAACACCCTCCATTTCCTTGGACTGCAGGACTGCCAGACCTTCCATCCGTCCCTTAAGAGACTTCAGGAAGAGCAAGACTTTGTAAGAAGATGTTTAGGACTATATTTAGATCTAGGCTCCAAGTAATCCAGCTTGCATGGTGATCCGTATTTGGAGATGGGGGGGTGTTGACTGTGTTTTGGTGCCAAAAGAAAGAGCTAGTCTCCTCATAGTGTGGAGCTATGGTTGGGCAAAGTGGTCCCCCAGTGACCTGGTCATCAGCCAGGTCACCAGTGGTGGAGACTCAGGGAGAAGTTGGAAAAGTATGCACTTAAGGCAGTACACTAAGGTAGTAGATCGAGCTGGGACAGGTGGGTTCACTGCTGACGGCGACACAAAAATGGACGCAAATTAGAAGTAAAAATCAGAATCCAGATTTGACAGGTTGACTTGCCAACACTTTCCAAGTTTGCTTCTGATACTGAGTCTGAGTTTAGCACATCTTAGGTTAACTTTACTGGTTGTATTGGCGGAGAACTAAATGCTGCATCTCCCCTTGGAAACCTTGGCCCTTAAAAAGTGCTAATAGTGCTGGGTCCACTCCTTCAGTTCTAAGTCCCGCTGATGAATTCACAGATAACAGTGCTGTCAAGTCTTAACACAAGGAACTGCTATTTCTGTACTGTTAACCATTATTATTAAATGTCAGAATCTTGACAGGTTCGGTCCCTGAGAAATTAGGAGATTCTTCTTCTTTTAAACCAGCCCTTCTAACACTAGGAGAAATCTGTCTGAAAATGTCTGCCACTGTACTGGTTTTCAGTACAATTTGCTTTCTTATGTGGATTAGTAAAAGATCCTGAAATGCAGGTCAAAATGGGTGAGTGCATGTGTGAATCGGTGTGTGTTTTGTCCTCCAGAGATCACTGGACTAGAACTCTTATCAGCCCTAGTTCAACAATGTCATTCATTCCCCATTCTTGGCTTACATTAAAGTCTTGGGGGTGTAGATCATGTCTCCTTCAAGTCCCAGAATATATTGGGCTTTGGTACTATTGGGCATGGTGGCTTAGCGGGCTAGAGCGCTGAAATGGTTGGCTGCAAAGTCAGCAGCTCGGCGGTTGAAATCCCGGGTGCCACTCAGCAGAGTGAGCTCCCACTGTTAACCCCAGCTCCTGCCAACCTAGCAGTTCGAAAGCATGTAAATGCAAGTAGAAAAATAGGTACCGCCGTAAAAAAGCAGGAAGGTAAAACAGTGTTTCCTTGCAGCCATGCCGACCACATGGCCACGGATTTACACAACACTGGCTCTTTGGCTTGAATACTGAGATGAGCACTGGCCCTAGAGTCGGACATGACTAGAACGCATGTACAGGGGGGAAACATTTCCCTTTCCCTTCTACTAAGGCACCGTCTGGCTTTGGTACTGAGCCACTTGAATTTTTTGAGGCTGGGCTTCCCCTAATGCTATTGCCCAGTGGTGGAACACGTCTTATTTTATTCAGCTTAAACAAACAAACTTCAGCTTACCTTGATCACCCAATACAACAAGATGCCTAGAGTGTTCCCAAGTGGTCTCCCATTTGTACACCCCTGCTTAGCTTCCACAAAATGACTGCACCGAGCAGTCTGGGCTGCACTTAATGACCTCCAGGGTCCTTTTGAATGCCTTCCCCCCACTATCCCCACCCCATCATCTCAGCAGAGTTTGGCCAAGTCCCTTTTCTGGACCACAACTTGCATTTTCTCCTAAACAGCCACTCAGCCAATTTCGGGATCTTTGGTAGCAAAACGATGAGACGTCAAGGCAGTGGGTTTGAGCCAAAGAGCAGCTCCTTGTGACTACCTGAGACCTCCAGCTTCTTGCTTTGAGTGCACTTGCACCCCTCTTCTCCCGCTCCTTGATTGCTGCTCTTCTCCTTGTCATGACGCTCCTTGATTGCTGCTCCAGTCCCCTGTAGTCTGAGTTTCACTTCTCTTAACAAGGAGAATCCATGGTCCTGGGACATTACTGGAGTAGGAAAAGGTATGGCCCGGCCGGGGCTTTTTTATGCCCTAGGCAAAAGTACTTGCCCCCCCCCAAAAAAAAAATCCCCAGAAAGTACAAAAGTTGAAATTGTGGAAAATTTTATTATTTTTATAAAATGAGAGAACAAGTACAGGGGTACCTCAGCTTAAGTGATTAATGCATTCTCCAGGATGTTTTGTATCCTGGAAAAAAATTCCAAACCGAAGTGCAGTTTCTCATAGGAATGCAACAAAAACCAATTGAACTGTTCTGGAGGTCAGAATCTCAGAAATAATGCAAAAAATGAAAGTCTACCACCACCATCCCCATGCAGAATGCACAGAACAGGCATGGAAACAACAAAGGATCAGCTCCCTATCTTTCCACCACTTGAGAAATGCACCAAAAAAGTTCAAAAAGTCCAAAATCTATTGCAAAAAAACACAGCTCCAACTCCTTCCACACCTCCACGAACTACGGGGGTGCAATGCATCCTGGGTACACTTTTCTCACACTGCCTAATGGGGGGAAATATAACTCAGGGCATTCCACTGAATTTTTTCTTAACTTGAGGCATCCCATTTCCAATAATTTCTTTTTGCAAACCAAATTTTTCATAACCTGAAGTGTACCACTGTAATAGAACTCCTCTGAGTTCAGCTCTGCAACCCTCTGAGGTCACCTAGTTTTATCTAGTGCAGCCCTCCAGATGTTTTGGACCACAACTCCCACATCCTTTGTCATTGGCAATATAGGCTTGGAATTCTGGGAGTTGTGGTCCAAAACATCTGGAGGGCCAAAGTTTGGGCACCCCTAGCCTAGTGGTAGCTCCAGCCCTGGGTATGGCTCACTCTTTCCCGATTCCGTAGTAGTAGGCAGTGCCCAGATTTCCAGAGGTTCTTGGGTCTACACACGAAGCCTGGTCTACACAAACCACTTTCCACTTATTAAAACTGCCCCATTTGCTCTGAACAGCAAGGTAGGAGGGCTGCATCACTGAATGGCCCATCTCTCCAGACAACTGTCTGATTAAGGAGGCATCTGAAGCATTCAGTCCAATGCAGACCTAAATACTGAGCTCTGCTCGCCAAACAAGGGCAGAAACAGATGTTACAGATTGCCTACTATTAAAGCTGAAGGCACATGATGAGTGTTGGAGAGCCATGACTCTGGTCGGACTGTGGTGATGACGAGAAACCAGACTTCAAAGACATCTCAAAATTAAGCCCTGAAGGCCAACTCAACAACAACAACAAAAAGCGCAACTGATTAAATTGCATATTATAAGGATGTGGAAGGCTCCTGCCATGCACTCAAATACTTGCAGCAGTTAACGAATCCTCTCTTCTAATTACAGATTATTTGTAGCAGTAAAAAGAGTTTTGAAGCCGTGCAGCCATTAAAACAAACAAAATCAAAACTAGACTATAGGTGATAACTTATTTGTACTGTCTGCTCCTGCCCTTGCAATGACTGCTAACCAGGGAAAAGCAGAGGTGCTAAAGTTAATTGCTAGAGTTCATTTTATGAAACCAAACAGTTGTACTTTTCTTGGGAAATGGGATGGGGGGGGGTTGAGAGAGAGCAAGCAAGATTAGAAAAAAGCTGTTGTGATAACAACTCTCTTCCTCTCCAGAGCCCTGCTAAGAAAACGCTGAGTGGGCAAACATTAAGTATCTGTGAAACAACCACCGAGGCAGCTCTGTGCATGAAATGAAAATGCAGCGGTGGAGATAAATGTAAAATACGTTGCAGCAATGCTGGTTGTTTCCCGTGGCATCAGGCAATTACGATAACACAACTTTCTGCTGTATTTTATTGTATCCCTCCCCTTAAAAGACGAATGACTCACCAGCAAAATTTACATATTGTAATTAACTGATAAATATTTAATAAGGGCAAGAACTTTATCTTTTCAGGTCTTTTTCTTTCTTTCTTTTGGTCTTTTTCTCCCTTTCCCCCCCTTTTCTTCCCCCCCTCCCCTTTCTTTCAGAAACAAACTTGAGCATTGGTAAACAGTGCACACACACACACACAGGCACACACACACTTTTTTTCCCTCTGATAGAGGCAAACTTGAATCCATCAGCACTTTTCCCCCAATCCTTTCCTTTTTGTGTGTGTATCTCTTAAAGGAATGGTTGTGTCTGAGAGGCACCTGCAAAATAAATGCAGAGAAAGAAATTAGTTGGAGGGGGAGGGGGAGGGGGAGGGAAGTGGTGAACCTGCTGAAGTAAGCACACACATCCAGATTATAATCTGAAATAAAGGTAGGGGAGTTTAAACAGCCGCATAATGAACTGAGGTGTGTGTGTGTGTGTGTGTGTGAGAGAGAGAGAGAGAGAGAGAGAATCTGGTCTCTGTAAGAAGGAAGAGCAAAGGGAGAAAGGAACAGAGCTACTTAGTCCATGGCCTGGAGGTGCCACTGTCTGCCACTGCTGTTTGAAAACTGATGGTGATGATGGATTGGTGTGAAACAGAGGTACAGCCACTCCATCCGCTTGGCTGCATTGGGGCTGGCTGGTTCCAAGTGAGGGTTAATATGCCTTGGGCAACAGGGGTAGCCAAGCAGCAGAGATGCCCTCCTGATGGTTCCATCTAAAATTTCAGGCCTAATGCACCCCTGATTTAAACAGTCTGACTGCATACCTGTTTGGGACTCATCTACCACATGAGTCATTTTGGTGTGGGCTTCGATCTGGCTCTACATGGGGATACAGGTGGCCCATGGCAAGGGAAACCGACTTTCTGTGCAGCACCATTGCTCAACATGGTGGTTCACCAGACTGTGTGAATTTTTACTTTAATCTGCTCTGCCTGTCCCCGTTGCACATTCCTATTTCTTCTTCTTCTCCTCCTCCTCCTCCTCCTTCTTCTCTGTCACTGCTCCCAGCATCTGGAACTCCCTTTGCTCTCTTGACTCAAGCAGGCAAAGACCTTCCTCTTCAGGCAGTCTTTTCCTTAATGACTGTTGGCCTGAGAGAGGTTTTTAAATGGATTGCTGCACTCTGTTGTTTTAAATGTGTTTTAATATTAATTTTATTACCACCTTTAATATAATACTCAATTAATTCCTTTTAAAATATGTGTCTACTTACTGTTTTTAGCTTGTTAATATTGTCTTTTTAATGATGTAAGTTGTCTCAGGTTCTATTTAAAGGGAAAGGCAGGATACAAATATGGTTGGGAGGTAGGTAGGTAGGTAGGTAAGTAAGTAAGTAAGTAACTAAGTAAGTAAGTAAGTAAGTAAGTAAGTAAGTAAGTAAACTTTCTAGGTAGAGAATGTGCATAAGTGGTTTACCATTGCCTTCTCCTGAAGGTACTTCTTGGATGGTGCAGCTTGCCCAAGGCCATACAGGTTGGCTCTTCTGAGATGCACAGCCTGCTATCAGACTGTTACTCTCTGGCTTCACAGCCAGAGCCCTAATTCCAGCCATCTCATTCCCACCTAGGATTCCACAAAGGCAGGAGGCCACCATTCCCAGGCAGTGGCGCAGCTAGAGTTTGGAGTGCCCAGGGACAAAGTCAGTTTTCGTGCCCTCTCCTCTCCCCACAACCATGTCTCACCCACCCAGCAAGGGGGGCCAAATCCTGGGTGAACAGTGGGGGAGGGAAGAAGGGTCTCTCCTTCTCATGCCCTCTTTGTGGGTCTCCTTTCCATTTAAGGCTCTCCTGTGCAAACCACACCGTGCAGATAGCACCAAGCAGGTGATGTATTTTTTAAAGCATCACCTCCGTAGCACGCTTCCCCCTCCTCCTTTTCCCCGGTTAAGGCTTGGCGATCCTTAGCCCAGGGAAAGGAGGAGAGGGAAGCAGGCAATGGTTTTTTTTTCCAAGCAGCACCTCTGTTGCACACTCCCCTCTCCTTTCCTCAGGCTAATAGCCAAACCTAAGCCGGGGGTGGGGGAGCAATTGATGGAGGTGCTGCTCAGAAAAAAAACACCACCTGCTTCTCTCTCCTCCTTTCCCATGACTAAAGATCGCCAAGCCTTAGTGGGGCAAAAGGAGGACTGCTGGCAGGATGGCACATGGCTTCCTCCTCCTGTCCCCCTCCAGGTGCCCCCAGATTGCTGTTCACCCTGGGGCAAATGCACTCTTCCACCCCTCCCGAGTTACGCCAGTGTTCCCAGGCCACTGCAACTCCCCACTGAATTTTCCCAACAACTAAGCTAATCAGCTCTGCTTCAGAGCCCAGGTTAGGGTGGGAGAAAGAGTAGGAAGTCTTCTTCAGTCCTAAGCAGAGAAACCCCACTGGCATGTCTAGTCACTGATCTGAAACAAGAGTAGCTTCCAAACATTTAAGCTTTAATCAACTTGGAACAGGATAATTCAAGGACTTGTCATACCCAGATATTAAATGCTTGACCTCAGCAGGAATCCTGTATGAATTGCATAGACCTCCGGGGGAAAATCAGAAGCCTGTGTTGGTCACCCCTGGCATTTATCCCAATGAAGAGTTAATCCTACGACCAACCAAACAGTCTCAGCCAATCATATTAAAATTCATCTATGTATAGAAGGGTCAGCACTTCCATTGTTGCAATGATTTCAGGCAACATCAGCTTCTCTATTTCGGAATCGGAATCGGAATCGGAATGCAATTTATTGTCATTGTATAAATACAACGAGATTAAAAGTGCTATCCAGTCAGTCATTCACAAAACCCAGCATAAAAATCCAAGACGTAAAATCTACAATATAAGAACAAACCATCCATACAGATACTCCAACATTCACATGCCGAACATCACTTACACTCATTTAAAACTGACATAAAAACCAAACATACACACACAGCCCTACATTCTTTCACCTGGCAACATTCATACCCAATCTATAAAAACTACAATTTAAAAACAACAACAGCCATACACAATCCCCCATAACAATATATATGTAACACATTCAACACTAATATTACCCGTCAATTTAATTTTTAACAGAATTTAGCATGGTTACTGCTATTGGGTAAAAACTATTCCTGAATCTTTCTGTCCTTGTTCTAATAGATCTATACCTTCTGCCTGATGGTAATGGTACAAACAGAGAGTGTCCAGGATGAGAAATATCTCCTACAATATTCTGAGCTTTCTTAAGACAGCGGGAGCTGTGTAATTCCTCCAATGTGAGGAGTGGGCATCCGATGATCTTCTGTGCCATACTGATAACCCGCTGGAGCGATTTCCTCTGAGCCACCGTGCAACTGGCATACCACACACATATGCAGTACGTCAGTACACTTTCTACTACACAATGATAAAAAGACACCAATAGTCTCTGAGTGATGTTATTCTTCCTGAGCACTCTCAGAAAGTACAGTCTCTGTTGGGCCTTTTTCAGCAGCTCAGAGGTGTTTACACTCCAGGTTAAATTCTCCTCAATATGGACTCCCAACAAGCGGAAGTCGGTCACCCTTTCTACACAGTCCCCACTGATGAATAGTGGTTGAAGATCTGTTTTCTTCTTCCTGTAATCTATTATGAGCTCCTTAGTTTTTAATGTGTTCAGAAGCAAGTTATTCTCTCTGCACCACTCAATCAACTGCTCCACCTCATCCCTATAAGCAGACTCATCTCCTGCTGAGATAAGCCCCACTACCGTGGTGTCATCCGCAAACTTAACTATAATGTTGTTATGATAGGCGGGAATACAATCATAAGTATAAAGAGTAAAGAGCAGTGGACTCAGCACGCAGCCCTGTGGAGAGCCAGTACTAAGACTCAGATCCGTAGATGTACATTGACCTACTCTAACCCTCTGACTACGTCCGGACAAAAAACTCTTTATCCACATACATATAGAATGTGGAAATCCCAAATCCCCTAATTTAACCACCAGTCTGTGAGGGAGGATGGTATTAAATGCTGAGCTAAAGTCCACGAAAAGCAGTCTTGCATAGCTTCCCCGCTGTTCCAGATGTGACAATGCAGCATGAAGGACTGTAGCTACAGCATCCTCTGCAGATTTATTTGCTTGATATGCAAACTGGTAGGGGTCAAAACTCTGGGGGAGAAGTGATGTGATGTAATTCCGGACCAGTTTTTCAAAACATTTCATCACCACTGGAGTAAGTGCAACTGGTCGATAATCATTAAGACTGGAGATATGAGATTTTTTAGGTACAGGAATTATGGTGGAGGACTTCAAACAAGATGGAACCCTAGATTGAGCCAGAGACTGATTAAAGATCTTAGTAAAGACTCCAGCTAGTTGATCTGCACAGTCTTTTAACACACATCCAGGAATTCCATCGGGTCCAGCAGCCTTCTTCGGGTTGATCGCCCGCAGCATACGCCTCACCTCATGCTCCTCTACTTTAAGGATAAAGCTGCTGTGGACTGCATTGCTTCTATGTCCCACGAGAAGGGCATTACTTTAAAAAGGAGCAGCTTAGCCAAAATAGAATGAAGACAGTCTTACAGTTGTAAGAACAACTGTTGGCACCTGCATTTGAAAATACATAAAACTGGATGTAAGCTGTAGGCAAATACTTAAATAAAAATATAGGGACAAAACATATTTTAAGAGCAAAAAAAGAACAAAGAGCATGTTTTAAGTTACATTATAGAAATGCAACAGCTTATAGCCTATAAAGGCAAAGAATACATCTGGAGAATACATCATTTAAAAACTGTGCATTGTCTTGTACAGAGTAATGGAAGGTATTCATGTACATCATACTTTTTGTGCACTGTCCCATGAGTCAATGGAATGAGGGGGCCAGCTGTACATTAATGTTTCTGAATGCTTTACATGTGGAGTCTCTATTTTATTTTATTCCATAAGTCTAAAGAAGTGGGCTTGATTCATGGAAGCTCACATTAAATATAATAGTCATTCAGGTGCCACGTGTTTTTTCATAGAATCATAGAGTAGAATCGTTGTGAAGTTGAAAGGGGCCCGTAAGGCCATCAATTCTAACACCCTGCTCCATGCAGGATTACAAATCGAAGGATATCTGCCAGGTGGTTGTCCATATTTCTCTTGAAGACCTCCAGCGTTGGAGCCACTCACCACTTCTTGAGGTCATTGGTTCCATTGTTGCACTGCTCTGAAGTTTTTACTGATACTCAGCGAACACCTTAACTTGAGCCCATTGTTGCCCTGTCCTGCTTTCTGGGATGATTGAGAACAGATCCTGCCCCTCCTCTGCATTTTGCCTTCTTCAAAGTTCTCCCCACCACCGCCTTTAGATTTTCCCTGCTATTTAGAACAGTGACTTTGTATATACGAGGACACCAGGAAGAGGGTTTAACCCAGAAGGACTCAGTGCCTGGTTTAGTATCAGACAGCCTTGTGTGCTATCATCAGGGCTGGATTATGCCAGGTTCTAGCTATGGTGGCGTACACAGGGCAATGAAAATTTGAAGTGAAGCTACTGATGATTAGGAAAATAAATGACATCATCACCACTTGGCTCTGTTCATTCCCCCACAACACACACACAAAAGCATAAACTTTCTCTCTCTCTTGTGTGTGTGTGTGGGGGGAGAGTAATCACATTATCTTATTTTCTCTTGGAGTGGTTCATGCCCATATATCAGGGCACAGTCCATGGGAGACACTGTCAATTACCAAATCAGGTAATTATGGCGCTAGGATTATGACATGGCAAAGCCCTAAACACTGTCAAGATTTACTGCAAATTAAACATGTCTTATTCTGAATTTAATGTCGAAAATCGGCATTCATGCACTCGTTTGTTCATTCAAGAGGCCTCTCAGAATCAGAGGTCCTAAAGGTATAGTTTATTTAGGCTGTGTGTTAATTGAGCACGGGATGTTATCCAAATTCATCACAGCAAGGCATCAAGTGACAGATCAACACATAACTTCCCACGTGTCTCACTGGACAGATCAGCCGTCAATGTTTCAGCACTTCACAAACACCTGGAGTGACATGAGCAAAGCGAAATCCTGAAAGCAACAGTGAGGAAACCATCCAGGAATGCTGGGGAATAAAAGAACAAATAAAAAGAATAAAGATGACAAAAGAAATACTGTACATCATTATTGAACTAGATTATGGGGAGGGGGGAGAGAGAAATTATTAAGGAAAAAACACATTGTATATATGTTTTAATATCTGTCGGTTTTAAACAAATCTGACGAGGCCTTTAATTATGAGCTATGAACGATCGAAGTAGGCAGTGCCATGTTTAGAATGGCATGTGTGTGTGTGTTGTGTCGTTACAATCTTCGTGACCCCATGTCCATGGAGTTTTCTTGGCAGGAATACTGGAGTGGCTTGCCAGTTCCTACTCCAGACGCCTACAGTACCTGGTATTCCCTGGTGGTCTCCCATTCAAGTACTAACCAGGGCCAACCCTGCTTAGCTTCCGAAATCGGGCGAGATCGGATGTGCTTAGGGCATCTAGGCAGAGAGAATGGCATAGAACACATTTATTTATTGGTCTGATGGCATAAACAAGGCCAGAGGTTTCTCAAAGAAGAAATTTATTACTGTTGACCATCTTTCAGGTGTGTTGTTGCTGTGATTCAAGGAACAAGGGATAGACTAGGAAGCTGAGTTCCTACTGTTGTACCTTCTGAGTCCTGTCTGGACACCTCAACCAGCACAAGACGGAGCAGACTAGAGTGCAGGAGAGCACATCATTAGAAGATGAAATTGTCTCACTGTTCCAGAGAAGTGATTTCAGCAGATCACCATACCTCAGAATCATATTTGCAAATAAGGCCTGTGTTTACTCCTGAGTCCCAACAACCAATCTTAAAACCAAGCTGACTGATTTGTGAACTATAGGTACTATGAAAAGCTCTTGTGACAAACAAATGACCAAAGGATTCTCCCCCCCCCAATTCCTTAGTAACGTTTTCTATCCCTTAGTTATATCATGCCTTAACTACTGCAACACGCTCAGTGTGGGGCTTGAAGATGGTCCAGGATCTTCCTTTGATGCATCATGCAGCAGCAACATTGCTAACCGTTGCTCTCTCTCTCTCTCTCTCTCTCTCTCTCTCTCTCTCTCTCTCTCTCTCTCTCTCTCTGTGTGTGTGTGTGTGTGTGTGTGTGTGTGTGTGTGTGTGTGTGTGTGTGTGTTTGATTGATTGATTGATTGATTGATTGATTGATTGATTGATTTCTATACCGCCCATCTAGCTACAAGGCTACCTCTGTATAGTAATCGTATGTCTCCAATACTGAAAAATCTGCACTGTTTGCCAGTTGCTTTCAGAGGTCCATTGAAAGTGTTGCTTTTAACATTTAAAGCCCTACATGGTGTCTGAAGGGTAGTTATGAGCCTGTCCAAGACCTTAAGATCTTCAGGAAAGCCTCTCTAACAGTGGCCCACCTAACAAGCATGTGGCCACCCAGGGGACAAAATGTGTTCTCTTCTAAATGTGACCAAGTTCCATATGGACCAATTTTAAGAAGGGAGTGAAAACATATCCTTTCAGACTGCCCTATGAAATCTACCCTGCTCTATAACTTGCTCGCTCTAATGGTTTTTAATGTATTTTAATACATTTGTTTATTTTGCATGGTTTTAAAATATGGCTGGTTTATTTGATTATAATTGATGATGGTGTTTTTTTTAAGCTCCGTGTTGTCTCATCTGTTTTTATTATTTTCAAAAGTTTGCAAACCTCCTTGCAGTGGTGTAGTGTGGGAAGTGCCAGAGGTCCAGAGGTCTGGACTGCACCAGGCACAATATTCTTAGGGGGTGCAGTCTGGCCTCCCTCTCCCTCCCTCCCTCCCTTCCTCCCTCCCTCCCTGGACAGCAACAGTTACCTTCTGGGAGTGTCCTGCCTGCTCGCCTGCTTCTCCCCTTCCCTTCTTTTCTGGCTTGGTTTGATGCCATCTGGAGAAGCTGGTAGGGACAGCAGAGGCCCAAGGACCTTGACCCTGGTGCCTGCCCAGAGCACTACCTTCCCCTGGATTGGTCCTAGAATCTTAGAGTCATAGAATCATAGTGTTGGAAGAGACCTCAAGGGCCATCCAGTCGAACCCCATGCCATGCAGGAACCCCCACCATTACAGGACTCCTGAGAGATGGCCAATCCTTCCAACCTCTGCTTTAAAACCTCCAAGGAAGAAGGCTTCACCACCCTCCGTGGCAGCATATTCCACTGTCAGGCATCTCTAGCCCTCAGGAAGTTCTTCCTAATGATTTAATTGAATCTCTTTTCCTGTAGTTTGAAACCATAGCTATCATATCCCCCACCCAGCCTTCTTTTTGAAAGGCTAAACACTCCCAGTTCCCTAAGCCATTCCTCATAAGACATTTCCTCCAGACCTTCAACCATCCTGGTCACCCTCTTCTGCACCCGCTCAAGATTGTCAACATCCGTTTTTAAATTGAGGCACACACAACTGGACACAGTACTCCAGGTGGGGTCTGACCAGGGCAGAATAGAGTGGTCACCAGGCAGCACCCAGTCTATTCTGGTGTGTCCACTGCCCAAGTCAGGGCATCTGCTAGCATCACCAAGTGCACCTGCTGGCCCAAGTAGTGGCTGACCAGTGAATGAGGCAGGGATGGGTCCGAGATGGGGAACCAGGGGTCAGGCTGTGGTGGGAGGGCGTCTGGCACAGATGGTGCAGGGGCTCAATCTCCAAACCTCTTTTGAGATTTTTTCTACAGCTCTCCCTCGAGGTGGCCGTGATTCCCATGCAAGGAGAAGGGCTCCCTGGTCTAGCAATGGGGCCGGCTCACCTGTCCCTCTGCTACTGCCCTACCTTGGTAAGGCAGAAAAGCCCCACCTGTTGTTTTTTCTTTTTAATGTTGGGGCAAGAATTTGTGCCTCTGGAGCTCCAGCGTGGGAGCTGGTGGGTTGGGGGCAGGTCATTGCAGGCATGGCAGCCCGTGGGAACTTCCAGGGCCAGAGAGGTGAGTTGGTGGCATTGCCTGCAGCAAAATAACTGTGCACATTCTGCCTCCTGGAACAAATGGGGAGTCACCATGGATCTTGGGATCTCCTTGCCAAAGAGGCCAGCCCATTAGTTTTAATGAAGACAATCTTCCACACTGTCCATCTACCTCAAAACCTGACTGTTCCCAGGGGAAATAAGTGGTTGTATTCAGTTTCCCCTTTGGTTTTCGTTGAGATAGTGGACTTTGCTCTCCCTATGCCTTACCTCTTGCTTGCTATACCAAGAGATCACTGCTGTGCTTAGGTCAGGGGCGTCCAAACGTTGGCCCTCCAGTTGTTTTGGACCACAACTCCCAGAATTCCAAGCCTGTATTGCCAATGACAAAGGACTGTGGGAGTTGTGGTCCAAAACATCTGGAAAGCCAATGTTTGGACACCACTGGCTTAGGTGTACCAAGCTGCAAGTGTCATGCTTCACGGATGGTGCAATAAATGTCATAGCTGAAATGAGAATGCAGTGCACTCATTCCCTTGCATGCAGCTCTTTTAGGTCTATCAGATTATAGTTCCTGTGATTTCTGATTGTTGGAGAGAGTGCAGTTAGACTATTTGCAAAACTGATCCAAACCAAACGGAGACTGACATACCTACCCTTACTAACAAGTGTGTGCCTTTGTTGGCATGAGCGGCCCAACTAACCAGAAAATAAACACCCGCTGGCTCTTGTCCCTTGAGCTGCATTTAGAGCTGGAGGGATGAGTAGATGGCATTTTGTTTTTGCAACATAGATGAGAAAACAGTCCTGGCACCTGAGATTAAGTTGATGGCGACAAGCACCGCTGAACTGCAGAGGCTGGTTGAAAAGGTGGCAACTCTAGGCAGTTATTGGGATGGTAACTACTTTGTCTTTTGCTTTCCTTTCCCCCCTGTCACCAGCAAAACAGCAACTTTGCTATGGTTCTGGTCAGGGGAGGAAATAGATAAGATACTTGAGAGAGTCAACACCCAAGCCTCAAATTGGGATGGCAGTTGCGGAGAGATGTAATGGGTTCCAGGTTGTTGATCAAGGGCCTTTCTAAGGAGACAGAGCCAATGATCAAAGCCAGGAGAAAGGTGAGGAGATTTCTTGCAGAGTGGCTGGAGGAGCCTCCTTCTCCA
>JAHTLZ010003468.1:13549388-13625961 GCA_023846285.1 Phrynocephalus versicolor | reverse complement strand
GTGTGTGTGTGTGTGTGTGTGTGTGTGTGTGTGTGTGTAGAGGAATAGAAACCAAAGATACACAGAGCAGTGCAATATGCTTAGAGTTATGGGTGCTGTGCATTTCACTAGATACAGAAGATGCCGGTTGCATCCTTTTGACACCTTTCAAAGTTGCCCACTGAACAACACCATTCAGCTCACTTGAACTGCCTCCAGAATCCTGACCACAGTGCAATAAGGTAGGGCTAGCATTACCATCCCCATTTGGCAGATAGGAGATCTGGGGCAAGGCTACGAGAGTAATGAGCCTTGCCTAAGGCCACCTTATGAGTTCACAGCAGAGGCCAGCTGTGAATGGGATCTGACTTTTTGCCACTCTGCTCTGTCCATCCGCCAGCAAGACATAGTGCAGACAGGTTCAAAGCCAGGGAAGCCTGGGCTCAAAATCTGAGTCCTGCAGAGTGTGCCTGCCCAGCACAGTCATAGCAATTTTATGGCACAGCGTGACGGCCATCACTCCTGATTCCACGGAATCCCGGGATGTGAAGCATGGTGAGATGTTTAGAATTATTTGCTAGAGTAGTCTACACCCTTCACCAAATCACAAACCCCAGGGTTTTTCAGGCTGAAACCAGGAGAGTTAAAGTTGCATTGAACTGTTAAGAACTGGCATGTTCTTAACTGCTGCAGATATGTTCCTAATCCTAATGGCAGAACTCACTTCTTCCGGAAAGCCAAGACAGGATGAGACACACAACAAATGAACTGGCACGGCCAGATGAGACTCCATTTCGGGGATCTCCAGGCAGGGATCCAGGCACCACGGAGGCGGGAAGCCAGAATGCAACCAGAAAGGGTTGGGGGGGGGGTCTCTTCGGCTTGATTCCTGATTCCCCATTTTTTAATATTTCCCATAGCACACTTTCAACACTATGGCACTTTTGTGGATGTTCAGTGGCCACTGTGTTCCAAGCTGTTTTTAAATCTGAGCAGCAACTCTCAGTTTTCAGACAAATCTGGAGAAAGATTAGAAGGCGGTTGCTAGCTTTTTGTTCTGAGTAGCTGCAGACAATTTGTTTATCACTTTCCACATCACATCCCCTTATCCCCATTTTAATGACAATCAACCGGTTTTGTGCATTTGTCTACAGCTTGAAAAACTGTTCAAAGCCTGTTTGGTAGGGATTTATTATCATGTTTTGTATATATTGCCTATGCCTTTCCATCCCATTCTTCCGAAACTCCATCACTCATCCTGTGAGCCTTCCAACTAAAGGCTCCATCACACCTGCCAAAAGAACTCATGTTTCATCATTTTGGCTCTTATTTGAATTATTTCCAACATTTTATGTTCACATGACATGGGGCTAACATCAGTTCATTTGCCCCCAGCAATCAGTTTTTTTTTCTTCCTCACCAGCTAGGTTGTTCTAAATTGTACCAGTGGTGAGCATTGCCATTGATTTGTTTCCTTTGCAAAGGGAAAGAAAACCAGCTCTTTGTGCTCTGTGACCACTTAATGGCCAGTGTGCTTGTACTCCCCTCCCTTTTTTTTAAAAAAAAAAAAAGGTATATCACCAAATTACCAGTAGCACCAGCTGCTGCAGCTAGCAAAAATAAAATGAATACATTGTTCTGAAGGAGATTGCCTACCCCTCCGTTGCAGCTAGAAGACAGTTTGAACAGCAATGGACATTTGTCAATTTGAACTGTAAAGAAAGGAACATTGTATAGCAATACCTTGGTTTACGAGCATAATCCATTCCAGAAACATGCTTGTAAACCAAAACACTCATATATCAAGGCAAATTTTCCCATAAAAATAGTGGAAACTCAGATGATTCGTTCTGGGGCCCCATAGACCACATACGGTACACACAAAAAGGCAAAACTCACAAAAGGAGTTGGCTAGAAGTCCATGTCCACACCATGGTTTGGGTACCTGGCTGTGGAATCTGCTTATTGGGCCCCTTGTGATCATGTGACCTGCTCCAGTGCTTGTATATCAAGGCACTGCTTGTTGATCAAGGCAACATTTAGAAGAAATGTTTGTTTGTCTTGTATTTTATATATATAATCCACCTTACAGCTGGAAAAATGTATCAGTGCAACAGAGGCGTGAACAGAATCAATATTACTGTATTGTAGTTCTTTTTTCACGTGATTGAGCCGTCAGTCACAGGGACTTGTGACAAACTGAAATAACATGTCACAGTAAAAGCAGAGGAGCAAATACCAAGCAATCCAATGATGTATAAGCTAATATTAATAATGATGGTCATGATGATGATAACAACAGCAACCACCACCATCTTCGTGATCCCCATGCTACTTCCAGCAACCACAGTTGTGTAGGAATCTTTGATTTCCCCATTTGAAACAATTGCCGATCGCTGCCTGAAATTCAAAAATTGGTGGGTTTGCAAACAGGAGCACTCACCCACTACTTATTTATTTATTTATTTATTTATTTGGAACCTGACTTCTAACTTTTAGACTGGACTGTTGGATCTGCACCACCCACAAGCCATGATGGGAACTGAGACGTGCAATAAAATAATAATAAATACCTGTACTGTACATAAAAACCAGGGCAAGACTTTGGGGGCAGAAATCCAAGCATCAGCTCAGGAGAGTGAGAAATCCAGGTTCCCAGCTGCAGGGCTGACTCTTGTTGCAGTAGAGGATGCAACCTGTTTAACCATTTTAGGGAGAGAAGGGTGGAGAGAGTAAGATCCCTTGCCCAGAGTAAGTTTCCTAAGCCACAAGGCACTGGCTAAAGTGTGAGCGAATGGCTTTTCTTCTCAGGGTCTTCAGTGACACCAGTCTCAAGGCAAGGAGAAGGAGAAAGCATAAGGTCTGTGTCTGAAGAGATTTCAAAGCTTCCAGTGGCTCCCATTCCTAGCTGGTGGCTCCCATTCGCTTGCTTAGCATGAACGGGCATGTACCTGTGCACTGTTGCTTTCCCAAGAAGCTGGAAGCAACGGGAACAGATGGCAGGACAGGTGTGAGGGGAAACCAGTGAGTACATGCACGTGAACCCATTGTGCCTGACAGAACAAGGCGAGGTATGTGTGTGCCCGCATTATGGCTTGTTAACCTCCTTGTTGTGCAGATCCTTGTATCAACGGTGTGGGGCTTGTGCAACAAGGAAAACAGTCCTTGTGAGCTGGTGTCAAAATTTTCACAGGTTCTAATACCAGAGCAGCCCATCTTATGTACACTGCAACTAAGGCCATGTGTGATGTCAGTCCTTGTGGAAAAGACTAGGTTTACAAATTATCACTGAGCTAGATGCTCCCAGGTGCACAAGCATGCACACACAGAACGGACACAGACACACACAGAGAAAAAGACACAGACAGACAGACAGACAGACAGACAGACAGACAGACAGACACACACACACACACACACACACACACACACACACACACACACATGTCAGGGCTTCTATACCATTGGTTTAGTGACATTTTACCCAGGGTCTCAGCCCTTTTACCTGGCTTCTTCTCATGCCTGTGTCCACAATCATCCAGCCCACAATTTGAGGGTGGCCCCTGAGAAGGCCCTGCCTCTTGCCAGAGCTCATGCTGGTTTGCCCTTTCCATCAAACCTCAGGTGACAGGCAGGTTGGTATGTACAAAGTTGGCAGAAGGGCAGGGAGAAGGACCTGTGTATTCCCTGGAAGGTGAGGTTGCTCCGTTTCAAATTAGTCCCTGCTCTGAACAAAAAGTTATCTTGCATGAAGGGACCCCAGTTTGACTGGACTGCAAGTTCCTTCAGCCTGAATTGTTGCAGGATGGCACCTCTTAAATTGTGTGTGTGTGTGTGCGTGTGCACGTGCCCACGTACGTATGTGCGTGTGTACACACATGTGCATGTGTGTGTGATCTCTACATCCACGCCTACTATTCTGCAGTATCCTCATGCTGCATGCATTTTCAGGGAAATGTCTGCTATAAATGAATTACAACTCCATTCCTGGAATTAAATCAAAACTCAGTGCTAACTCAATTGTATCCAGCATGACAGAAAGGTCAGGAGGGATCCTTGGTCCATTGCAGGCTTAGAATTTCAATAATAAATGCTTCAGCCAGTTACTTTTCCCTCTCACCCCTGGCCACCACACTAATGGACAAAGCTATAACCACAGCTTGCAAATGGCTTTATTACACACAGGTCTCTCTCCTGGTGCCTGAGAGGGGGAATAGTCCTCCCAGCATTCCAGATATCTGTTTCGTTGGGGGTAGCATATACTTTATATATATATTTCTGCTCTGTAACTGCCCTGCTTACTTCAAAGAGAGAGTGAACTTTACAAATAGGCTGAAGAAATCTACCACCAATACGCAAAAGGCAATGCATTGTATTCCATTGCAAGCGTGACAGTGTCTACCTTACTTTATAAATTACCCAGCATGCAATAGCCAGCCCTGCTGGATGCCATTTTACACAATGGTGCCATGGATCCTCCAAGACATAAGTGCCACAAGAACCACCCGTTCCATCATAACTCCCTCCTGCTCCAGTCACTCAAACTGCCAACGTTGTTCTCCCGGGTCCCAGGTCCCGACCCCATAAAAGCTTTTCCTCAGTTCTCTTATCCATCCTATAAAAATATCCTATAAGTTTCATGTCTTGTAATATTTAATTTGCTGTGTTGTTTTAAAAGTCACATTTGATTTATTTTCATGGGTTTTTTTAATGGTAGGGTTGGTTTTACTTGATTTTAAATCTTTTTTGTTAAATTAGTTTTTCTAGTTTTAGTTGTATTACGAAGATTGTAAGACAACTTGAGCACTGCTTTAAAGTGAAAAGGTGGGTATAAATGAAAAAGGCATTACCTCCTTATCCCCTGGCCAATATCCAGAGCCAACATGGGAAGATCCATTTTTAGATGACAGTTCTTACAATACCACAGCCTGCATGGCCACTATTCCGAAGGCTATAGTCCCCAAAAGTATTTTTTTCTCTTCACTGCTTTGGTTGTCAAGTGCTGAGGACAAGCAACATGATGACAGTCACACCCTCATCTGTCACATAAGCTTGCCAAAGGCATGTATAATTCCAAAGTTTTTATTTTATGGTTAAATTACTCTAGCTGCATAACAGAAGTGCAGGAATTCACCAAATAGAATCACTTCAAGGTCTCCAGGTTAGTAGACCCTTTTTTCGACATCAACTGGCACTTACAGTCTCAGTAAGTCACTCTGAGACACTTGTAGTAGAAAGAATAAAAAAGGTTTCATTACGTACAGTTGAATAGATCTACAGCAAAATGAACGAACATAATTGGTTTACACAATGGGCCTCAACAGACTGGCTTTCAACAGACAACACAGAGGGGGAAAGTAGAGCAGAGAAGCAAGTGACTCTTTGAATCACATCAGTCCCCAGTAGTCGTTCATGGTTGACTCAGCCTTCTATCCTTCTGAGGTCAGTAAAATGAGTACCCAGCTTACTAAAGGGGGTAATGAGTAGCCTGCATACTGTAAATTAAACTGTAAACCGCACAGAGACTACTTGAAGTGGCATGTGTGTGTGTTGTGTCATTATAGTCGTGACCAACTCTTTGTGACTCCATGTCCATGGAGTTTTCTTGGCAGGAATACTGGAGTGGTTTGCCAGTTCCTACTCCAGGCGCCTACAGCACCTGGTATTCCCTGGTGGTCGCCCATCCAAGTACTAACCAGGGCCGACCCTGCTTAGCTTCTGAAATCAAGCAAGATCGGATATGCTTAGGGCATCTAGGCATGGGGTGGTATATATAAGCAGAAGCAGAAGGAAGGAATGATTGGCTGGTGCTGGACAGATTCGCAATCACCTCAGCTCAAAAAGGCCCCTCCATGCAAACGTACTAAGGACAGCATGAAAGACTGTAATAGCTCCAACATTTATCCCAGTTATGTTTGAAACGGAAGGCTGTTCCGACTGGAGACCTGGAATTTATGCAAGTCAAGAAATGAGTGGTGATGTACTTGAGATATTTTGAGTCCCCAGTCCCACAATGCCTTGCCACTGGCCATGCTGGGAGATGCTGGTGAGATTATTGGCCAAAGCCATTTTGATGACTATGAGTTTCATCCTACATTGCTAAATTTGGTACAAAATGGCGGTTGGGTCTGAGGGTGAGAGGAGCAAAGACAGAAAAAGCTCCCTGACTCCAGTGTTGGTCACATTGGGAAAGAAAGAAAGAAAGAAAGAAAGAAAGAAAGAAAGAAAGAAAGAAAGAAAGAAAGAAAGAAACTGGCAGTAGGCTTTGATTTTCTTACCAGGCCTGATTGAGAAAGTGATGCTTGCGAACAATTAGAGCAACCTTTTGTCACTGTGTTTCAGCTGTACTGGCGATAAAATTAAACATCTGAGATTTTTTTCCAAGCTGAAATACAACAGACCCCCCACATTTGCAGCTCAGCTGGTTCTGGGAGGATGATTGTTTGAGCAAGCCACTGTAACCTGAAGCCTTGTTTCCTATAGGTGCAAAGTTATAAATTATGGGGTTGTTCCTGAACAGGAATCAAAGCAGTTAAAATGCAGGAAACATAGGTAGCTGATATAAAAATAATCGGAGAACTGGTGGTTTTCCTTGAGTTTCGAACTGATTTAATAGTCTGTGCATCACCTTTTCTCTTGCCAAACATAGTGAAATGGCAGAGAGAGAGAGAGAGAGAGAGAGAAGTCCTGCACAGCTGCAGGCCTATGTGTTTAATGTGCGATACAAATCAACAGGGTATCTGCTGTAAGTCTTAAATATGAGTTTCTTATTTTACATGCTGGGGGGGTGTTGCCCCCTTTTTAGAAGAGTCATAAAAGCAGTGGCTTGAATGGGGTGGTTATAAACCAAGGGTTTTTATTTATTTATTTATTTTTAGAAACATATTCAGCAGGCATTTGTATGGAATGCCTCTGCCCCATGACCACTTGGTCCAGAGACAAAGAGCTTTGCATAAGGTTTGCGTACACTGATGGGGAATGTGCAAATTTAGACATCGCAACCATCCTATAAAGAGAAATATAATACACCTCACGCTGGGAACCATCACTGGTTAAAAGTCATTTTAATCGTGACTCTTCTGAGGTGAGTGTGATGCGAGTGAGTGATGGGAAACCAAGCCGCAGTACAAAATGTATGAACAGGCCTAAGATTGATGCCCAAGAGTTGGGAAATACTAGAGTGAAGGGACAATGAGTTCTCAAGACAACAGCTGCTATACTTATATAATGCAAACAATTACCTTAAGAGGTGGTGAGTCCTTCAACGTTGGAGGCATTCCAGAGAAATTTGGACAGCCACCTGGCAGATACTCTTCAGTTAGTGTTCCTGCATGGAGGAGGGGGTTGCACTAGACAGCAACAAATATTATTATACAACAGTTGTTTAAAAGTGTCACACAGGGACCCCAGTGCCATGTAGCAGATACTGTAGAGTGATGAACTAGGACTCTGGGGAATCCCCATTCAGTCATAGACTCTTGGTGGTGGTGGTGGTGGTGGTAGGTGGTGGTGGTGATAGTGATAAAACCACTCCTTAAAAACATGACTTACTTTGAAAGCCCTAGTATGGCTGTGGTGAGTTGGTTCTGACTTGACGGCACACAATACAAAAAGAGAAAGGGTTGACTCACCCTTCAGCAATCAATTCAAAAGTTCTAGTCTTGTTGGGACTAGAAGTTGGATGTAGGCCAAGGAAGTGCAAGGAGGACTGCCCAAGATCAAGGAAGTCCCATCCGCATTTAGCACCTGGACGGAAGTCTCAGCAAGGACAACAGAGGTCAGTCACCTGGCCACAGTCTCTCCCACTTAAATGACTTGCGCCATGAGGCTGTTAACATTACAAGCACTCTTTCGAACACTGCCTCAGTCTCTCTAAATCAGCATATACAATTTTATGCAAATCCGTTTCCTCTTTCATCCTCCCCCTTTTGAGGTGACCAGGACCATGAAAGTAACCCTAGTTATACTTCACAGAATGGTGAATTTAGCAAGAGAATGTAAATACAGTCATTTGTTAGACAATATTATCTGGAGAGTAGTCAAACCATTAATTTATAAACATTCTGGAGCGACGAGGAGACTGCAGAAATGATACAGTCATCCAAGAATGAGCATCACTTAGGATAATATGTGGCAGAAGAGAAGGCCTATTTAGCATGTCGTTAAAAAAGAGTTGGGGGGTGGGGAGGGAGAGACACCCAAAACCTCAACCCCAAACAACCTCTCTTGACTTTGTCTGCAATTCTAGTGTCTTTGTGCCGGCCATGGGAGCTGAGCAAACAGCGATAACTGCTGCGATAACTGCTACGATAACTAAATAAATAGGCAGCCAAGGGTTTTATAAATCCTCGTTATTTATTGTACTTCAGTTTCACTTACCAGGATCAAGAGGGACTGTGGCAAGGAGACCACGCGGCCAGCCTGTGACATGCGAGGAGACTCCGTGGCGTCTTTTGCAAAGTTTAACGTCAGCTAAAGAGGGTGGATTTTTAATGTCGCATTCTAATTCTCCTATTACTGTCATAAAGCCATTTGTCAAACGCCCTGGGAGACTCCATGGACGTCAGCTTTGTAATACTTTTTATTGCCAGACTAATCTTTACAGATCGAATTAAGACCAGGGGGAACTTTATCAGCGGATTGCGCCGGGTGAAGGGTTACGTGTGTATTTCATTTGTCCTGCTACCAAAGGTGCACAGCCCTTTGCTCCTGCCGACTGCCACTAGGGCCGAATATACCCATTACTATGTAATCAAATAGCCTTTAAAGAGGCTCACTCGGTGAGAATGATGCTTGGAATAATGCAAGATGGATGTTTGCATCCCTCTCTCCATCTGCAGAGCAGAGGCAATTGCTTTCCGTCCTAATATTAATTCTCCTATTAAATTAAATAACACTAAGGGTTGTATAGCACTCATTAAACATCACAGGCACCCAGGCTCCCCACCGTGTCAATGCCATCCTTATAACACCACGTTAATTAGCAACGGGCAGGCAAGTTGTTCGTCTTGCCTTCCCTTTATTAATTGCCGGGTGAAATAAACAGACTTATTAATACAGCGATCATTTTCTTCTAATAATGGGAGACAAGAGGGCTTCGTCAGCGACAGGGATCATGTTGGAGGCAGAGAGAGAAAGTGGCACCAGGGGGGTGGGGGTGGGGAGAGTGTTGGTTCTTTTGTTCTGCAGGGGAAATCTGAGTCAAACGTACATTCTGAGTCTTGGTCGCTCTGTAAGATGACCTCCTCCGGGGGGGGCCGACAGGGGTAACTCTACCCTGTTGGTCCTTCTGGACTTGTCAGCGGCCTTTGATACCGTCGACCACGGTATCCTGCTGGATCGGCTCTCCGGGATTGGGATCGGAGGCACTGTCCTCAGTTGGTTCCAGTCCTTCCTGGAGGGCCGTCCCCAGCAGGTACAGCATGGGGGGGGGAGTTGTCGGCCCCGTGGATACTCCCTTGTGGGGTTCCACAGGGGTCGTCCCTCTCCCCCATGCTGTTCAATATCTATATGAGGCCGCTGGCAGAGGTCATTAGGAGATTTGGAGTCTGCTGTTATCAGTACGCTGATGACACACAGCTCTATCTCTCCTTTTCCACCTCTGCAGATGAGGCTGTCCGGACCCTCCACCAGTGCCTGGAGGCGGTCATGGAGTGGACCAGGGCCAACAGGCTCAGGCTCAACCCTGAGAAGACGAGGTCATGTTCTTTGGGACTTCCCCATCTGGCTATGGGGGCCCTTTTCCAACTTTGGAGGGCTTTTCTCTCCTGCCATCGGACAGCGTCCGGAATCTGGGCGTAGTCCTGGACCCTTGCACTCTCTATGGAGGCCCAGGTGGCTGCTGTGTCCAGGACTGCCTTTTTCCATCTTCGACAGATAGCCCAGATTCGTCCCTATCTAGATGGGGACTCCTTCAGGACAGTGGTGCAAGCGCTGGTGATCTCGAGACTAGACTATTGCAACACGCTCTACATGGGGTTGCCCTTGACTCTCCTTCGGCGACTGCAGCGAGTACAGAATGCGGCGGCCAGACTGGTGGTGGGTATGTGCCGATTTGACCATATCACCCCAGCCTTGGCCTGTCTGCATTGGTTGCCCATTGCATCCCGAATCAGATTCAAGGTCTTGGTTTTAATTTATAAAACCCTCCATGGCCTGGGACCTGACTACCTGGCAGAGCGGATCGCCCAGCGGTCAACATCGGCTTGACTGACGAGGTTGTCGCGGGCGCACACGCTGTGGGTGGCCACGCCCAGGGAGGCCCGGAAAACATCTACTCGTTCCTGGGCTTTCTCTGTGGCTGGCCCTGCTCTCTGGAACCACCTCCCCAGTGATGTGCGCCTTGCACCGTCCCTGCAAGCCTTTCGGAAAGCTTTAAAAACTTGGCTTTTCCAAGAGGCATTTGGTGGCTGATTTTTTTTTTCTTTCCCCACCAAATGCTACTTGCCGACTGCTTGGTCCTATTGCTGCTTAATTTGTTTTTATATTGATTCACTTATTGTTTTATTGTTGTATTTTCCTGTTGTGAACCGTCCAGAGTTCCTTCGGGAAGACGGCAGTATACAAGCCTAATAAATAAATAAATAAATAAATAAATAAATAAATAAATAAATAAATAAATAAATAAATAAATAAGTGGTGGCAAAGGAAACCAAGGCTGACTTCATGGACATTAAACCTGGCAGGTGATTGGCATCGCCTACTGTTTTTACAGCCCAGCAAAGCAGCAAGGCCAGGTTCTGCTGAGCTCCAGGCGGTAGAACCAGAGAAGGTCCTAAAGTGCAGCCATTCATGATGAAAGAATCCACAAACATGTCACCACTGGGAGAGCCCCACAAAAAAAACAACAACAACAACGCTCAAACGATACAGGAGCATTTTTTGGTCCATATCATCATAGCAGCTCAAGCTGTTGTAATTTCTACCAGGAGCAAGTCCTTTGGAAAGCTAATGGATCTTAGACACCCCCTTTAAAGACCAAGCCAGCTTTCATATTCTTTGCATTGCAACATCGCCGTAATACACTGTTTGCAGACACCCTTTCTTGCTCACATAAGAGTTGCACCACCCCTGCAGAAGGTCTAGTGCACTATTCTGTATCATATACAGTAGGACCCTGGTATCCACTGGTTCATTAACCACTGATTCAGTTATCCACCGTTGGTAGAAGAAAAAAATTAAATAAGTATTACAGCAGCTGTAACGCAAGCTATTGTCACAAACAGCAGCTGTAAAGCAAGCTCCTGTCATAAAACGGCAGCCATAAAGCAAGCTATTGTCACAAACAGCAGTTGTAAAGCAAGCTGCTGTCACAAAACAGCTGTTTGGATTATTATTATTTATTTATTTATGGATTGGCAGGATACTCTCTTATCCACAGTTTTCACAATCCACAGGAGGCCTAGAACCAATCCCCAGCGGACACCGGGGTCATACTGTATAGTGATTACTCATTAAACTACAAATCCCTGAATTCCACAAGGGAGGGTAATGTGTGTGTGTGTGTGTGTGTGTGTGTGTGTGTGTGTGTGTGTGTGTGAGAGAGAGAGAGAGAGAGAGAGAGAGAGAGAGAGAGAAGGCACAGCCTCCACAGCCTTTGATTTAAAGGCACTGGAAACTGTGTTTGTATGTGTATGTGTGCAAGTATAGAGGGCTGCAGGATCCATCCATCAGGAGAAGCCATGATTCTAACATCTCACCTAGCACTCCTGAATGCCTGAAAATCTTGTGTGTATAAAGTATTGTGATACTGAGGAAATATAATAATTCTGATGGGATCAAATCCTCCTTCGAGAAAATATTGATGTTTAGGAGAAGTAGCAGAGAACAAATGGGGCAAGTCACCATTTTTGTTTCACATTTTTATTACAACATACACAAAGATGAAAAAAAGAATAATCTTGCAACATAATAGAATTCCAAATGACACTTACATCAGACATCATAAATACTACCAGATTACACTGTGCCATCAGCACAGAGACAAGACATTATCAATATTAGGGTTAACTCTAATTTCTTCTCCCCCCTTTCCAATTAAGGTTTCCATTTTTCTCCCAAAACATTTGTCAACTGTCTGTTTTCCCTAAACTTTAACAACATTTGTCAACTTGTCCATACCTGCCACATTTAGTAACTGTTCTAATCAATGGAATGTTGTATTTTCTTCAGCTAGAGGGCAATTCTGATTTTAGGAGAACACAATGTATACTGTGCACATTCAAAGGGAGGTAAACATTAACAGTCTGCAGAGAATTTAGGAAGATAAATAATCTTTATTATTTTATTATTAGATTTAAATATTTATACCCGTATCCCGCTTTTAAAAAGTCCTCCATGGTAGTTTGTTGTTTTGACCAAACTCCGGGAAGCAGTGGAAGATAGAAGTGCCTGGCATGCTCTGGTCCATGGGGTCACGAAGAGTCGGACACGACCGAACAAATGAACAGCAACAACAGTTTGTTGTTGTTCTGTCATTCAATCATGTCCGACTCTTTGTGGCCCCATGTACCAGAGCACGTCAGGCCCTCCTGTCCTCCACTGCCTCCCAATGTTGTTTGCATTGATGACACCATCCAACCATCTCATTCTCTGTCGTCCTCTTTTCCTTTTGCCTTCAATCTTTCCCAACATCAGGGACTTTTCCAAGGACTCCTCTCTCCCCATGAGGTGGCCAAAGTACTGCAGCCTCAGCTTCAACATCTGTCCTTCCAGTGAATATTCCGAGTTGATTTACAAGACTTTACAACAGAGGAATTATGGTATCATAGAATCATAGAATGATTGGAAGAGACCTTGGAGGTCTTCTAGTCCACCCCACTGCCCAAGGCAGGAGACTTCATACCATCCTGGACAGATGGCTGTCCAATCTTTTCTTGAAAACCTCCATTGATGGGACACCACAACATCGGGAGGCAAGCTCTTCCACTGTTTAATGGCTCTCACGGTCAGGAAATTTCTCATTTTTTCCAGGTTGGCTCTCCCTTTGATCGCAACAATGAAGGGACAGATTCAAGACTAAACAAGTTTAACCAATATAAAACATCTTTTTAAAATACAAGCACAGCAGCCATAAATGGGCCGCAGCACCCAGGAACTCGACTCTTTTGCAAAGGAAATAAATTGACAGCAACGTTTACATAGGCTGAAACAATAAGGAATAAAGTGATGCATCATTGGTATGAAATAAAACAACTCTCTTGGCTAGGGGGAAATCAGCCTAAAACAAACTGCTGGCTGGGAAAATGAATCAGTCTTGTCCGCTGCATTAGCGGAGTTCCAACAGCAGTAGGGGAGCCACAAATTCTGGTCCCTTGTGGCCTGGTGGGTGTAGCAAAGCCAAGATTATTGTGTCACACTTCAGCACAGCAGGATGGGGCTGAGAGTGCCTTCAGTTAGCCTGGGAAAAGGTCACCTACCAGTCTACACTCATAAAACTGAATTGTCTCTTTAGGTGAGTGGTCTGGACCACTGGAGTGGTCTGTTGGCTGAGGAGGCACAAAGTGCCTGTCTCGAATATACTGTATTAATGGTACATTATGGACGATTATAGTATCATAATCTGGAGTATCATAGAAGGGCCCATGTTGTAAAAGATGTCAAAAGCAGTCTTGAATAAGCAGAACCTTTCTGGGAGAACATCTGATGTCAATTTTGTTTCTGACAATGCTTCTTCTCTGTCTTCCTCTTTGTCATCTGCCACTGGTGCAGAAGGCCTTGGTTGGTTGGTTGGTTGGTTGGTTGGTTGGTTGGTTGAAAAAAATGCATGCAATAACTAAAAAAAAATGGTGCTAAGACTTGTGCAATTGAAGAGAGAAGTGTTCTTTTTACTGAGAGCTGTACAGCACTCCCTCACTCTCTGGAGTCACTAAGAGACTCAGCCTGTGAAGATGCTAGACACTGGCAACAAAGAACAAACCCAGCTGAATCAGAAGTCGCCACAGGGGGGGGAAATCCAAGTAGGATGCTAATAGCAAAGCATGTCAGCTGACTGCACACGTTATGCAGAAACCCCAGATTCCTGCAGCTCTTCAGGAAAGATTTGACGATCTGGTTTGGACACCTATCAGTTATATAGAAATAAAAAGCTTACCTATAGAATCTTCAGGTTACACAGATAGAAGCAAGGTTCTACAAAGAAGTTCATACCCCCGCCCCCAAATACTGTATGCTGCTCTTTATGAGCCCTACTTTGACAAAAGGAGCAAAATCATCAATGCCCTTTTACTAACGTACAAAAGAAGAATGTGTGTAGAAAACAGATGTTGACATTTCAGGGGAAATGAAAGAGAAGGCCAAGCTGGAAGAGGAGCCAAAAGACCAAGAAAAAGATGATCCTAAAGGAATTCCTGGATTTTGGCTGACAGTATTCAAGAATGTTGACTTGCTCAGGAACATGATGAACCTATTCTGAAACATTTGAAAGATATTAAAGTGACGTTGTCAGAAGGAGGGCAGCCCATGACTTTTACATTAGAGCTCCATTGTGAATCTAATGAATAGTTCATGAACGATGTTCTGACAAAAACATATAGCATGAGGTCAGAACCTGATGAGTCTAATCTTTCCTTCTTTGGTGGACCAGAAATTATGGGTTGTACCCAAGATAGATGGGGGGGGGAGAATGTTAGTTTGAAAGCCATCAAAAAGAAACAAAAGGACAAAGGGTGTGAATATGTTAGAATGGTGAGAGAGATTGTTTCCAATGATTCCTCCAATTTTTTCAGTCCTCCTGAAATTCTTGAAGGTGGAGATCTGGGATGATGACACTGAAGCAACTCTTGCTGCTGATTTTGAAATTGGCCATTCTCAGCAGGTGCTCATATTTCCACAATCATACTGTGTTTCACAAAAATAAGCCACTGAAGATGACAATGATGATTATGATAAGAGGCTGAGGTGACTGATGGTGAGGAAGAAGAAGAAGAAACAGATGAAGAAAACAATCCAGTGTATGAACCAAAGGTGTTTCTTCCATGAACCAACAGAATGCAAGCAGCCAGGAAACAGTGAAACAGCGTGTACATGATCTTGAGGATTATCTGCACTGTAATAGCCAAAATACAACTATTTCTTAGCTATTTGTAAATCACAATGGAGCAGGCCCACTGAATAAGTAGGAATCTGGGGGAACCAATCCTCTATAAGTCCCATTGACCCAATGGTCCTATTCAAGTTACAAATTACTATACTAAGCAACAGGATTTCAGCCGCTGAATATTGCCAGTTCACATGGTCTGTAAGCTGAGAGAAAGACTTTGAGAGAACTACAGATCTTCCAGGCTGTTTTTAAAAAGGAGACATTTGTAAAATTAATAGGTTAAGCAAAACAACTAAGAAGAACCTAAGAGAAGAGCAAATCAAGCAGCCACTGCTGCCACCAGAATTCCCCCCCCCCAAAAAAAAATGTGGATGGGGAGTCTTGTCTCACCTTGAAAATGGGCAGGTTTACTTCACCAGGCATTCCAATCCACTTTCTCACATAGGAGGGTGGACACTTTCTCAGCCTTCATTTTGTAAAGCTAAACATTCCCAGCTACCTAAGCCACTCCTCATAAGACATTTCTTCCAGACCTTTAACCATCCTGATTGCCCTCCTCTGGATGTGTTTGAGGTTGTCAACAACTGTTTTAAATTGACGAGCGCAGAACTGGATACATCACTACAGGTGGGGTCTGACAAGGGCAGAATAAATTGGTACCATCTCTTTCCTTGATCTAGACCAGGCCTGCCCAAAGTCCGGCCCGGGGGGGGGGGCAAATCCGGCCCGCCAGGCCATTCTGAGTGGCCCACGGCTGGCTGGCCCACCCCTCCCTCCCCCTCCTTCACCCCATGTTTTTTTAAAAGAAAGTGGGTGGGGCTTGCAGTGGGGTGGCAGGGTTGGGGAGCAACCGGCCCCTGACACATTCTCAGCCACCAAATCTGGCCCTCCTTACAAAAAGTTTGGGCACCCCTGATCTAGACACTCTGCCTACAATTGCCACTACCATGTTTCCCTGAAAATAAGACACTGTCTTATATTTATTTTTTCTCAAGAAGACACACTAGGGCTTATTTTCAGGGGATGTCTTATTTTATTAAGTATAATATGCTTGAATGTCAGCCCTGCACACAACCATAGCCACGCCCATCACTAGGTCTTATTATCAGGGTAGGGCTTATATTTAACAAATGCATAAAAATCCTGCTAGGGCTTATTTTTTGGGGAGGTCTTATTTTTAGGGAAACAGGGTAGATATGGGCACAAAATGAATTTTTTGTTTCATTTTTCATTTTGCGTTTTGTTACAGAACAAAACAAACAACAAAGTGCCCTTTTTAAAAAATGAAACGAAACAGAAATTTTTGTTTCATTCTGTTTCATTTTTGTTTATTATTTATTTTGACAAGCACTGATCTCAGCACGTGTCAAAATAAATAATAAAAACAAGCACCAACCAGACTGCCTGTGGGCCAGCTGGTCGGTGCTAGGGTTTTTTTAAAAAAAAGTGCTGGGCTGGTCATCTGTAAAAAAAATAATTAAAAACAAAACAAAATAACAAAATAAAATAAAAAATGAAACATTTTGTTTTAAAAATTATTTCATTCTAAAGAAAAAAAAACAAAATGAAATAAAAAATAAAATGAAATGCCATTTTGGCATTTCATGCCTATCTCTAATTGCCACAAGTTAAGTGGTAGAGATGGGGATGAATCGAAAAACCAATCACATTTTCTGGCAAATTTGGACAATTAGGCAAAATTCATCGATTCAGATTAGTCACAAATGGAGTTTTCCCCAACAGGTACAAATTGATGATTTTTTTCAGTTTTGATTTGTTAATTTGTTGGGCTATAAAATTGCCCCCTAAGACTACCAGAATTGGAGGGAAGCATCCCCTGAGTCTCCTCTACAACCCCTCCAAATTTGATAAATATTGGGTTTCTCCAACCCAATTGTTAAAGAGCACTTTCCTAGGATCCCCCACCTTGTGGGTTTATAACTCAGATGTATGAAGCCCAATCTTCACCAAACTTAGAGGGATAGGAGATGAGAGTTGGCAGAATCCTCTCTGCAGCTTTGACGTCTCTAGGTTCCGGGAGGGGGCGCTCTTTCCTGGGGTGACATATTTGGGGGTTGCACAGCTCAATTGTCCAAATTCCAATAGTCACCAAGCTTGAAGGGTTTGTAGATAAGAGAAAGAGGAAGGATCCCTGCAAATTTGGGGCTTCTAGATGCCAGGGAGCTTTTTTAGCATTTTAAAAGAGAAATAATTGATTCATGGATTCATCAATTTGAAACTGGAAAATCATTGATTCATCAGCCCCAATGAATCACACATCACAATGAACTGCCATTGTTTTGATTCGTCTCCACTTCTATTACAGAGTCAGCCACTGAATTTGCTACAGAAATATATACTGATGGAGTTATGCCAAATAAATACATAATAGGATTTCAGCCAATGAGGGGTGTAACCTTCTCACACAAAATGAAAATCAAACAAGCGAGCCAATGAAATGTTTTGTTAGGTGCGTATTAGTAGGGTTTACTAGCAGTGAACTATCAGCCTAACAAGCAAAAATAAAAATAAAAATCATTAGATACAAAGTGTGGGGGCCTTTGCAAAGTCATCTGAGCTTTGTAGCTTTTTCTGTCTATTTTATTTATTTTGAATATTTTACCTCACCGTTTTCCTTGGAAAAGGACCCAAGGTGGCTTACAATAATGAGGGACAATATACAGCCCAGAACATTTATGACATATTCAAGTTAAGAACAGGGAATTAGAAGAGGCATCTTAGAACATTAAAATCTACTGTGTGATTCTCAGATCCTTTCTCACTGTAGGGTCGATATAGGTTAAAGCCTCTAAATTAGGAAAGACATCAATAGGTGCTCCTTCCTTCTCAGACCAAGCCATTCAGAATGGTCTCTGCTCTTCCTTTTAGAGGCAGATGCAGTACATGACCGGTCCACCTGCTGAAGCAGGTCTAAGGGTATTTGTACACGACCCCTAAACTCCGCCGCAAATGGCTGCCAGCTCCGAAGCTTACAATTGTTTCCCCACCAGCTGCGGAGTTTGCAGGAAATTAAGTGCGACCACGCCCACCTATGCGCGTCCCAGCGCACTTTTCATGTACCTGCTCTCGGAGGGGGAAAATCCCCTCTCCGGATGTAATCTGGTGAGTGCCGGGCTCTCCTCGCTTCTGTTTTTTTTTTCCCTCCCGCCCCTTTAAGAGAAGGAATCAGGAGTCAGGACGACAACGGGGGTGAGCCTGCATTTTTTCCTCTCTTTTTTTCTCCCTCCCCTCACGCAGATAGGAGCAAGGAAGTGCGGAGGGGTGGGGACGCAGGAAGAGCAACGAACCCCCAAGATCTCTGGTCCAAATTTAAGTGGCCAGCGGATCTTAGGGGTCGTGTGAAAAGGCCCTAGTTAGGAGTCACTCTGTTTCTCCTACCCAACCACAGTCTCTGTAGGAAAACTCCACTCCAGAAAAGGATTGCCAGTGAAATGAGAATGATTTGAATCTTTACTCTGATGTATGAAAAAGGTTTAAAATGTGACTGATGCTGCGTTCTGAAATGAAATGTCTCACTCACAGAGGGCGAGGCTGAATGAATATCCTGCCATTACTCAGTGGTCTGCCTTCAACTCAAAATAGTTGTACTGTACTGTAATTGCCATTAGTATGTCGAAGGCACAGAACTCTTCTGCCCAGTCCCAAAGTGTTGTGGAACTGTGTGTCTTGTGCGACCACGAGGGATTTAATGACACACACCTCTAAAATGGGTAAAACCAGCTCTCAGGTCACTTCTAGCAATATGCCTTACATCTCCAAGCAAACATCCCCAGATTTTTTTTGATATATTTTAAAAAATAACTCATTACTTTCCAGTTTCCCAAACATGACTCAAATGTAACTACTGTATTTAGTACTTTAAAAAAAGAATAACTGAATACTGTTGTGTGTTGTACAAAACTCTTTTCCCTCCTCTCTCTGTGGCGACCTCAGCACACCCAACAGAGAACAAGCCAGGCAGGAACCATGTGATAATTCTTCCTCTGCCATTTAGTGAGGCCATGAGTAAAAGCATTATAGAAGTAACTAAAATGTTACAGTTCCTTTCTAAAAGATACAAAGTTATCCTTCATCAAGTTAAAGCTGTAGCACTGAGATAATACCTTTGGTATTGGGAAGAACACCGATCCCAAGTGGCTAGTTATTTGTAATAGGTTACTTCCCTGTTCTGTATCAACTCTTAAACCCTAAGGAAATGAAATGCCAGTTTCTAAATCAAACTAGGTAAAGGGCCCTTAAAGTTTTCAGCCATACAGGTGGTTGGATGAGGTCCCTGTAGGATTAGAGAGTGATGGTTTCATGAAAAGAATCAAATATTAGTATTAGCATTTTTTTAAAAAAAAATGCAAGCTGGGTGGCTGCCAACCAGCGATGTTTGTGCACGCGTTGTGTCTGGCAGGTGAGTTATCGCAGATCCCTGAACCAGCCGCTTCCCCTGAACCTTCTCTTCTGTTTGTTCTCTTCGTATATAAAAGAAACTCGCCATGAGAGGAACTGCAGATCCGAGTGGCTGCGGTTTTGCAATCGCTTCATCTCTGGCAGGTCCTTCACTCAGCAGGCTGTCACCTGCGCTGCTGTGTTTGCAACAGGGGTGTGTAGGGTGAGGAGAGATGGAGCCAGCTAGCCAGCATTCCGGAGGGGAGCCTTCTTCCACCAAGGTGCCTTCAGTGACTCAGCCCACCCGCCATGCTGGGGAAGCCAAGGGAGAGATGAGATGGCAATAGGCAAGTGGCTTGGCTCAAGGAATTTGGAGGAGGAGGAGGAGGAGGAGGAGGAGATGGGAGGGAGTGAAGAGGGAGGGAGTTAACTCCCCACCACCACACACACACACACACAACATGTTCAGGCCCAAACAAGACAAATTGCTGGAAACAGCAGCAGATGGGAAGAACGCCACTCGCATGAAGTCTGCCTTTTGTCCATAGGCCAGCTGTTGAGGATGACAGCAGTGTCAGGCTGTGAGAGAGATCCACTTGGTGCTCCCGACCCACCCTTTGCTTTGGGTGGTGGGGCTGGTTGGGAGCTGTTTCCCATATTCTCAAACTCTTTAATAGAAAGAAGAGAAGCAGGGGCCCTCATTAATTGGTAGAGCCAGGATATCCCTCCCCACCAGGGATGGTTTCTTCCCCATTCTGCAGGTAGAAGTGAAGGGGAAAAGATGGTTCTACTAGTGTCATTCACAAAGGGACGCCTATCCCTCATCTGAAGCACTTAGTAGAAAAGGTCTTGTAGCAGGTGGGACTATTTGTCCATTTAGTCCAATGTTGTCCACTCTGCAGATCTCTCCTGAGCCTCCAGCAGAGGTTTTTATTTCCCCCTTGAACTTGTTACTTAATCATTTTTGCTGAAAATGGCTGGATCCGGCTGTATGTCTTCTTCCACTAAGGGAGGACGACTAGAAGGTCTTGCTGGAATATCATGAATATAGAGGCATTTGGCATTTACCCTGGCAAAGTATAGCGAGCTAGTGTTGGCTTCGGGGACATTCAAATGGAGTAAATATTCTGGCATCTTGTGTTTAGGTAAAATGGCACTGATGGCTGGTAATGAGAGACAGTCTGTTCAACATCCATTATAAGATACAATACACCGGGAAATTACTCTGCTTAATTATATTTTCATCCTACCCTTCATCCAAGAAGTCCCAGGTGGGTACATAATAAATGTCTCTCTCTGTGTCTTTAGAAGGCACTTAGATTACATGCTGGTTACTAACTCAAAGTCAATGCAACAAGCTTTGTGGATGAGCGGAGCTCTGAACCTGGCCCTTTTCAGCCCAAAGATCAACTTAGACACTATAGTTAGCACATCATTAGAAGAAGGAAGGAAGTGTTTCTCCATGTTATCCCATCCTAACATCTTGACTGAGCAACTAGAATGCAACCTCAGCCCATTTTTGAATTCCAGATGAATGACCACCACAAAATAAGGAAAGTTAATTTGAGACCTAAAGGAGATTAGGAAACTCATGGTATTGTGCTCAGACAACTTAGGGAGTTGCTGATTCTAAGAAGGAGATTGCTCCAGAACCCCACTTCGGCCTGAAGAATCAAGCTTCATCTGACATTGGAATATTGGGACTGGAACAGCCAGTCCATTTCTCTTCAAAAAGCAATTTGGGAGTGACATGGCATCGCATTTGAACTGGAGTTGTGCCTTGTGAGAGGGAGTTAACCCCTTACTTCTTATCTTTTAAACTGTACCCCTTCCACACACAAAGAAACCCCATATTAGCAACTGAATCCAGGATATAGTTGTATGTACAGAGGACTCTTGTATAACAAGTGGCTTGTTTAACAGAAAATTCACTTAAAGGAAAAAATTTCCGGAGATAAGGGGAAATCGCTTAACAGAATCACCTATGGAGAAAATAAGTACAACAGAAAAATGGTCGCAATTAGGGATTACTCTGTTTTCAATGCATTCCTATGGGAAATTTATACAAAGGAGAATTTGCTTAACAGAATTTCATTTGGAACAAATTGATTCCTTTATACAAGGTACCACTGTACTTGGAAGTAGAGATGGGCACAAAACGAACAATTTTTCATTTTTGTTTTCGTTTTTTGTTTCATTACGTAACGAAACGACAAACAAATTTTGTCTCTAAAATGAAACGAAACGAACAGAAACACCGGAAATTTTGTTGTGCGTTTCGTTTCCGTTACTGCAATATGAGTGAATTGCTTAAAATCCTAAAAAAATCACAAAAAATTGAAATTAATGGTAATGAAATGGTAATGAAATGAACGAAAACAAAAATGAATTTTTTACAAAAATTTGCGAAAAACGGAAACGAAACGAAACGGACCCTACAAACGACAAACGACAAACAAAATGCCATTTTTTAAATTCATGCCCATCTCTACTTGGAAGTAATTTCGATCAAAGCTCTGGCATGGTAAAGAAAGATTGTAACTCCTCTTAGGCTGTGCCTTTAATCCAGGCATGTCTAAACTTTGGCCCTCCAGATGTTTTGGACTGCAACTCTCATAGTCCTTTGCCATTGGCAATCTAAGCTTAGAATTCTGGGAATTGTGGTCCAAAACATCAGGAGGGCTGAAGTTGGACATGCCTGCTTTAATCCAAATTGCTTCCCAGGAAATCATTGGCCATGAATGGATACCAGTGTAATGTGCTCTTTGTCTCGGAGTCCTTGGCTCTCACCCACATTGCGATACAGTGCTCTTCCACTCCTCCCATAAATTTCAGTGGACTGGGGGATTGCATACTGGAAACCTCAGGGGTGGGTGGCATTCGATATTAATTCATGGGAGGAAGACCCTCTTGTTTTTTCCTTGGCAAAGATCAAAAGTGGTTGGCAAGAGGCTCCCACCAGCCCCTCTATATTAGAAGACCGGGAGCTACTGCCTTTTGTTTCTCAGCGAAAGTGAACTGAAAGCATCCAAAGTGGGGGAAACAAGTGGATCAAAGTAAAATGCTTTCCCACACACGGTGCCATTTGATTAGGGAAATTATAGGTTTCAGAAGTGCCCGAGGCTGCAAACGGAGGGTCTAACTATGTGACCCCAAATGTATCATTCATTACCAATCAAGTTGAGAAGGTTTGTTTATTTCACTGTAACTGTGGTTTTTTTTATTAAAAAAAATCAGGGCTACAGCTCAGAGGGAATGGAAATCTTATCCTTTCTTCCCCGTGCTGTAGTATTTCTGAACACACACAAACACAGCACTTAGTAGTACAGTAGTATGAAAAGAAGTATTCCCATTGGCACCAGAGAGCCATTCTAACTCAGCTTTCTCCAACCCAATACCTGTGCCACATATTTTTAACCACATCCCCACCCACTCACCCAACATGGCCGTGGTGGCTGAAAGGCATAAGAGTTCTCATCCTAAGGATGAACAAAGAACCACAGTAGATATGACCAAAGGTCCATCCACTCTGCAGCAGCACTTCCCTCTCACTCTCCCCAGCACCCGGCACCCGAGAAAGTCAATCCAGTCAGTGGGATGTGAGGGGATGTTACATATTATCATCCAGGCACCAGCTTGAGAAAGACTGGTCTACTTCTATGACTCAGTATCAGTGTGGTTGCATTGTGTGACTATATACCCAGCTGGTTAAGAGGGGAGGTCTCCAATGTAGCCATTTTCTAAAATGGTCTGAGTTAGTGCTTTGTTAGCATGGTGGCATAGCCATTTAGAGGGTCAGGAGATGATGTGCAGAAATTGAAAAATAAATTGGTTGAAAATTAGGGTGTACCTACAGATCTGTAGATCTGCTGGAATATATAATCCCAGTTTGGGTTTTTCTTATTTATCATGCCGGCTGGTTGAGTTATGTTTTTTGTTGTTTCTGCAAGAACAGCAGCCACCTCTTTTCTGTTGGCTGCCCTGGCAGTCTTTAGGAGAGCCCGAAGGGCAAAGGGCATTGGCCCCTGCACATGAATAAAGTTAGGAGGCACCTGAGATGAAAGCATCCTGAGAGCAAGGAAGGATTTTGGGTTTGTTCAACCAGAAGGCTTACAAGGCATAGTCCTTCTCTTCCTGCCTTGCTTAAGATAGCACCAGGAACCCCCTAATGCAGTGGTTCCCAATCTGGGGGTCAGGAGGGACTCCTTTGGGGGTCGAACAACCATTTCACAGGGGTCACCATGAGCCAGTGAAGAAAAAGGCACAAACGGCTTAGGTATGGAGGAGGGAGGAGGAAGGGGAGGGGAAGAGTGAGTTACAGCTTGATAGGTTGGAGGGGATGTCAGTCAATGGCACCGGAGGCTGCGATTCCCTGAGGGTGCCTGTAGAGGGCAGTTCTCTGTGGCACCTGCAGCAGTGGCCTGCCAAAGGGGGCTGGCAAGGGGGTCACCACAACATGAAGAACTGTATTAAAGGGTTGCAGCATTAGGAAGGTTGGGAACCACTGCCCTAATAGATGCCTTTCCTTCCCCTGCACCCCTGCTGTCTTTCTACCGTCTCCTTCTCCAGACTACATATTGATAACAATATATAAATGGAACCTACCCTATTGCTTTCCATACCAACAGGGTAGCAGCAGCAGCAGTGAGTGGATATCACAGCTCCATTGGATTGCCCTTGCAATCACAGTTTTAAACCTGATTGCCATAGGATAGACAGCAATGCATCTAACATGGAGCCAATCCACTGGAATGGGGAAACCAACTGGTAAGTTAACATGGACAATATCAACTTGCCTTTAATATCTTCCCTTCCTTATCCACACTCTTTTGCAGACGAAGCAGGTTCGAGGCAACAGGAAAGCAAGCAAGAAGATTTAAGATCACCACAGTGAAGCATAGGGTGTGATTCTGTTTAAATGGGACTTAGAGGTCCCTGCTAAATAAAATGAGATTGGTGGCCCTTGCTTCTTCTGTTGGAGTAGGCTGGAGCTGCCGTCACTTGACGGACAGTTTTTGAAGGAACTCAGGACCAAGGTTTCGTTTCTTTAATGTTTCTAATATGAGCCACTCTCAAGGTAACCATTACTATCTCTTAAAAACATTTTATTATGAAGGCAAATGTATGTTTTAGCAATGCTCAGATGGCTACTTAATGTCATGTTTATCCCAGGCCAGACACTCTCCGAAACAAATGAGAGTTTTAAGATCTAGCTTTCCTTTTTGTTTAATGGAGCTAACGTTGTTTAAATCATCCCCTTCCATATAAACGTTTCACTTAAAACAAGCCGACCTATTCCTCTCCATTAAAAGTTCATTCATCACAAACAGGGGAAAGGTTTCAGCAAGTTTCAAAGAGGGATTGGACATCTCAATGGAGCCGCCAGAAGAGCTAATCGTTTCACATTGTAGAGGACAGAACCTGCTTGCCTCAGGGCCGTACCAGCTCTCTGTTCTCTCACTCTGTTCTTTTATAGGAATGCGGTCTCATCAAGGGTTATGCACTTGTCCTCCTCCTCTCCCCACCCCACAGGCCAAGGAAAGCTTCAAATGTCCCACCACACTGATGGCGGGGACAGGGTATTGGTCGACCGAGGCCATATGTGCAAGCCCAAGTGGTGAATGATGCATTTTGCATAAACTGTATTTTCTCCTATGGTCTTACGGCAGTGTAGGACCCTTCTAATCGGGTTGGCCCAGAGATATTAATGAGATGCATGATTGCAGGAAACATGGAAGATTCCATTTCCTGGTTCCAAAGAGGACATTCATCTTCAAATCATAAAAAAAATCAGAGGTCTTCCCCAATGCACATGTACCCGGGGAGAGTGTACTTCAGGCCTTAACGCTGGGAGGGAAGTTCAGGAAATGTAACCATCTTATAGCCATGTGACAAATGCAGATCAGCCATGTATTGCAGTATTCCTGAGATGGTACTATTTTACTATTTCACACAGCATGTGGTGGGCAGTCAAAGAGATATAGTCTCAGATTTAAAACGATCTTCATGCAGACAGAAATTTATTTTTTATTTTATTTTATTTTTTTATTTATATACCTCAACCATCTAGCAAAAAAGTGACTCTGGGTGGTTTACAAACATATAGAAAATATAAAAACAGATTAAGCAACTTAAAATAGAAAATAAAAATGAATCAATCAAAGTAAATAATCAAATCATAACAATAAAAGGAAGAAATAAACAAATAAGCAGAAATACAATAAATCAAAATGTATTAGTAATTCAAAATAAGAACAAATGGGAAAAAATAACTAATAGAAAATTATCATAAGGCGGGGAAAATGACGGCATCCTATTTATATAAGTTGGTTCAATCAGAATAATCAGGGAAGGCCAACCTATAAAGCCAGGTTTTCAGCAGTTTCTTGAAGGCTTGTAGTGAGGGCGCCAGGCGAATCTCTTGGGGAACCTCATTCCACAGATGAGGTGCGACCACCGAGAAGGCTTGTTTTCTTGTTAATGCTTTCCGGGCATCCCTTGGGGTCAGTATCTGCAGATAGCCCGCCTGGCTTGAACGAGTGATTCTGGCAGTTCAATCTACCAGAAAGAAAGACCTTGGTAGGATGAGGATGAGGATGACGATGACGATGAAACCTTCAATAAATTATTGAAAACATGGTTTTACAGAATGGCCTTCCCTGGTTCTAAAAGAAATTCCCTGACTTCGTAAACACCTAGCAAATACACTATCTTTCTTTTTTTTTTACCACTTGCCTCCAATTTTTTGATACTCAATTAATTGTTTTATTATTTTTACATTTAATTTGGTTTATTGTTTGCTGCTTTATTTGGTTATATTTGGTGATATTATGTTGTTTTGTATTTGGTTTTCTAAATGTGTTGTTATTACTATGTTGAGATTTTATGTTGTAAATCACTCGAGTAAGCTCTAGGGCTAGATGGGAGGTTTAAAAGCTAAATAAAGAAGTTGTTGTTGTTGTTGTTGTTGTTGCTCTACAGCTCTCAAAAGTCACTGACCACTATAGTTATCATCACCACTGGTAATTCTGGGAGTTGTAGTCCCAGAATTACCAGTGGTGATTTAGCTCTTCCAAGCTCTGCTCCCAGCATAATTAGGGGAATTTTACAAAGGCTGGCAGATTAGTGTGTGAGTGGCCATTCATTTGCGCAGTCCTCTCCGACAGCCTACAGTGACAGAGTCCAAAGAATACAGCCCCATCATTTATTTGTGTTTGGAGCTGAAGGCACCCAAATTTCCTTTCTTTCTATGCAAGGCGGCATCATTCACAGCACCTCTAATGGTTCTCATTGTCGTTTACAGACCATATGCCATTCTTCTTAAAGATCCGAGGTGGCTTAGTGTATTAAAAGAAACAAAGTTAAAAGCCAATCATAAATTATTCCAATATTTTGGAAAGCATTAAACAAATAGCATATTAAAATTCATAACAAGAGCAGGATTTGAATCACAAGTAATATGATAGTAATATGCATGTAATATGCACAATAAAATGATCCCTTTTAAAACAATCCCCTTGGTCAACCAGTCATTTATTACCACAAAAGATGGCTGTTTCATTGACAAGCACCCACCCACCACCCACCCCCACACCCACACCCCCACACACCAGAAGAAAAACCAGCACAGCAGATCTGTGCTGGGAAACAGAACACATGAAGGGGTCTCACATCTTGCATTGCTAGCTTCCTGACAGCCTTGCAAACACATACAAGTGAAATTCTTCAGGAAAACTAACTATTTCATTTTCTTTCTCCCCCCCCCCTTTCCTGGTTTTAGAAAGTACATCTGATGTGAGTATTTGGTGTGACTCTTTTTCCAACTGTACTTCATTGTCCCCTCAGCACGCACAACCAGGATTGCACCAGGAAACAAAGGAGAAGCTGGTACTGGAACCAAGTTATATTCTGTCTCAGCTATCTACTGAATCCACACTCTTTTGACAATAAAAATACAGTAGGACCCCAGTACCCTCTGGGGATTGGTCCCAAGCCTTCCCATGGATAATGAAAACCGTGGATAAGAGAGAACACTACAATGTCCCCAAAACTGCTGTTTTGTGACAGTAGCTTGCTTTAGGGCTGCTGTTTTATGACAGTACCTTGCTTTACAGCTGCTCTTTGTGACAGTAACTTGCTTTGCGGCTGCTGAAGTATTTATTTATTTTTCCCTCTGCCAGCCGTGGATAACTGAATCAGTGGATAATGAATCAGTGGATATGGGGGTCCCATTGTAACTTCCATTTATACCTACACAACAAAATTGAGTGAACTTCTGTCTCTTTGTAAAACCATTATGTTATTTAGCTATTCCTTTGCTACTGCAAAAAGAAATAACAGTCAAAATAAACTAGCCTCTGTAACTACAGTACTTACTACCAAGTTCTCCACGTTTCTCTATCCACACATAAATGCCCATTTGATGACTGTAGTGAATTCATACCTTTTTAAAAGTCTCTCAATTGGACATTAGCCCTGCCATTTGAGTTTCAAGGTATTGGTTCTGCAGATGCATTGACCTCCAGAACAAGACTAGTTAGAGACTGATATATGTATTCAGAGCAAGCAAAGATGTGAGCTTATCCCATTTGATTGGCAATTTGTAAATAAAGAAGTGGAGGGCCTCTATGGAAGTTCCCCCTCCTAAGCCCAAGCTTGTTAATTTATTTGTATAAATTCTACAATTCCATTTTATGTTCGCTTAATGGCTATTAAGAAGAGGAGATGTATTTTTATGTTCTTATCATTGCTTTTGGATCATTTGTCTGAGTTCCTCTGTAACAAATTAATTTCATTACTATCATTTTCTTCCCAGATGTGTTTTATGTTTGCTGTAATTCTAAATAAAAACCAAGCCAAGTACTGAAGGGATTTAAACCTGGCCTCTTTATACAGAGTCTGTCTCTCTTTTTTCATACTCCTCCCACAGCCCAAGACAAAATATTGTACTACTTATTTTGAACAGAGATGAAAAAGAAAGAAGCATCTACAATCCTTAAAAAGAAATCACACACACACAGAGATAGACACACACACAGAGAGAGAGAGAGAGGGTGGGGTGGGGAAGACAGCTTTGTCAGCTTAGTGGATGTTTTCAATATCTTTCATTACATCCGTAAAATTAAAACACATGGAGAAAATGTTGGCTAACAAGGGAAGTAAAAAGTTGTTAATCAAACGTGTGGCCTTATAAAATAAAAGAAATAATTGGAAAAGATATCTAATTTGTCTATTGAATGCTTCCAACACTCTCTTTATCACTTAGATGGACAGAATATAATTGGTACAGTGAAAGCCATCCATCTTACCAACTGGGCTTCTAGAGAGCAGGCTACAACTATTACTGTCATATTATGACACCATGATATCAAGATCAATGTTGTTTTAAATGCACTCCAGTTATGGGCAATTGGTGACAATAAAAACAGTGACAAATTGATGAAACAAGCATCAAATGATCTGGTGCCTAAAATAAACCATAAATAATCTTCATTGTTGATTTGTTTGTTCAAAAGAAAATAGCCACCGAATTCACAGTCACCAGAGGGTGCATACCTCTGACTCCCTCCGTGGATCAATCTGCTCTAAATATGTTTTCCGGTGCTGTGTTATTCAACAAGACACAATTTTCTTGAAGGGAGAAACTTTCTGATCTGATTTAAAGGTAATTCCCTGATGGTTTCATAATGTTATCATTAGCGTAATTGTGACTGTAAGGTGGGATTCAGTCATTTAAAATGGGGAACGTGCAAGTCACTCCAGGGACAGCAGTCAAAAGAATCGGACCGTAAATATGAATGCTTATGTTTTAAAGAAGCAGAGCTACTGCTTTCCTGCATTCACTGTCGCTGCCAGCAGGGCTGCCCCCCACCGGGAAACAGGCACCCCCAGATGGCAGAAGAATGGCAGGGGCAGCATGCCGGGTTGTAATGCAACCTATCCTCCATCCCCAAAGCTAGCTTGCCATCTACAGGTATGGCCTGGCATACTGGGCTGTGTCTAGTACTGAGGTAAAACTCAGTAGCAACACCGGCTGACCTCCATGCATAGAATGATGGTGAGGCGCCATTTTGTCTGCTTCAGGCCAGTCTTCTCTAGCAATAGGGGGTATTAGCTAATTTTCCAACTGGAGAGGGAGGAGAATCCTAGGTCTTTTCTAAAAACCACTCTTCTGTTCACCTTAAAATCCTAGACTCTGTTTCCACAACAATGCCACATTTTCATGGAGGCAAATGTTACGGAGAAAGGAAGGGCCAGGACCAGAAAAGAAAATACTATACTGTACTTTCTCCCCCAGGCTATGTCACGTATTTCCCCTGAACTATATGCAAGCACCCCATCCTGAGAAGTAGCAAACATGCCCACCTTTTCCCAGTCCAGAACATGCTTAGGGGATGGGTCCCCTCTCAGTCCAAAACCTTCTTTTTTCTGGAAGAGAGCACTACAATCATTGCCCCTTCTCCCACATCTCTGGGACTGTTCTATTCCTCCCAGATGTCCCATTTTGGGCACGTTGGGCAGCAGGACTTGGCAACTACCAAGTCATTCATATAAAGCAGTGGTTCTCAAGCTGTGGGTCCCCACCCAGATCTTCCTGGACTGCAACTCCCAGAAATCCTGGCCAGCTCAGCTAGTGAGGAAGACTTCTGGGAGTTGCAGTCCAGGAACATCTGGGGACCCACAGGTTGAAAACCAGCAATATAAAATGTTTCCCCTAGAGAAAGAGGAAAGCCAGGGGTGAGGGGAAGATGAAAATCAGTTCCCAAGAACACATTTTCAAAGCTATAGGGTTATGTTCACTCCTGCTTCCTTGGACTGGAAGTACAAATTGGGCTTTCGCCAGTTTTTTTGTTAACGTCCCAACAAGAATTCCATCTTCAAAGCCTAATCCACACCTTGTTTTTCTCTGCACCAACTAAACTTCTACTCATGGCTCACAGACTCTTGCGAAGGAAACACAGATTGCTTTTAATGCCTCAAATGGAAAACTGCAGTTCAGATGAAAGCGGAAACAGGAAACAATCCATCAGCCTTGCCTCCTTCTAACTCCCTTCATATCATGAGCTGAGCCAAGGGCTGGGAAAAGGTATAAGGGGTGCTGGATAGCTTTAGGAATATAGTTCCTTCTTTAGGAATCTGTAGTTGGCTTCAGAAGAAGGAGTCTTTGAGACCAAGCAACAGAAACTGATCGGAAACGGAAAGCCAGATGCTGCTTTGTCTTGTAGGACGTTTCACAATAGCTGCTGAAGACCTCAATGCATTTCCCATATTCAAAAGACAAACAATGGCAAAAGTGGTGTTGGGGTTGCAGAAGCCAGAGGGAGGGGATGCAATCATGAGCAAGAGAGTAGCTAGTATTGGCTAGTACTTAGATACCAGATTGTCTGCTGAGATGGTCTGTATTGCTGACCAGTGGGAATTGTACAAGCTGAACATTGAGTTCTGAAGAGAAGGCCTGTATAAGCTATGGTGCACCTCCCCCCTTTTTTGCAGCAAACAAACCATCCTCATGGGGATTAACCTTCCAACTAGATCTCCCCCCCCCTTATGGATAGGCAGTATTCTAATATACAATACACATTTCTCTTCACCATCACCACACTAAAGGCCTGAAATGGTTTAATTCAAGTAAAACAGTCCTGTATAAACTGGCCTCTAGCCTACATATTAAATCCTAGTCAGCTGCCAGAGTGTTCTGGCTTCTGTTTCCCTTTATGCAAGCCGGAGGAAACACAAAACACAGTGTAAGTATGCCAACAAAAATGGTGGCCCTCTGCTAAATCCCTCTCCTTCCCCATGTTATTTACATTACTGAAGCAAACATTGTCCCTTTGGAAATTCCGTGCCCTTAGGGATGGAGTGTGGCTGCTGAAACACCCTCTCAAAAATTGGGGCCGAAGAGGAGAATATGTTTCCATGGGTGGGTGGGTGCTGAACCAAATAAAGACACTCTGTGTCACTCTCTGTTCTGTGTTTCAAAGCCAAATGGACCGGTAGATGAAACTTTCTTTCATGCTGATTGCAGGGTGCAGCTTCCATTTTGCTGCACACACCCCAGCATGCTTTAAGGCATCCATTTGGTTTAAGGACATGGGACTCTCCCCTCCATACGCTACTGCTAGCCCATAGAATCTACTAAAGCAACCGCCTTCCTCTCTGTAAAGGTAGGACTGGTCTTGGGAAATGCTATACGGTACTTGCATTTATTTGTGCTAGTGAGGGTTCTCAATCCCTACCCCATCCCATCCCTTTCCTTTAACAAGTTAGCAACATCTAGCAACCATTTGGTGCTCACCACTAATAGCACCCATTTGGTGCTCAGCTTCCCATGCAAATATTTATTTATTTATTTATTTATTATTGTATTTATACCCCGCTTATCTTTCGTACGAAACTCTAAGCGGCTTACACGGGCGAGCAAGCGCCAATAAACACAAACAATAATTATGAAATATACAACAAAATAACTAAACAATTAAAAACCCGGTGCATCCAAAAAACCCGGCAGCGTAATAGCCATCCCCCATTGGAACTGTCCTACAGGATGACATCTCTGCATAGGAATGGCAGACAGTACAGCTACACTTTTAACCCACTCAAATATCAGTTAACTTTTACAAGGGGCCTTGAAGTTTACCCAAATTACCCCCTGTGACTTTGCTCTGGACAAGGATCTTTTACCGCTGCAGTCAGCCTGCAAAAAGTGAACCCCAAAAGCTCAAAAACTAGCAAGCCCGACCAATAATAGGGTTTATGCTTTCTACAAGAACCACCCTGTGTAGCCTTGGGTGCCGGGCTGTAAAGCCATGGAGCTCCTGCCGTAAAAGGGACTGGTACATCTCTGAACATCTAGAGAACTCCAGAAAGAATTGCCACAAGTAAAAATTGACTTGATGGGCACATCACCATCCTCTACACTGACCAACAGCAGCTCTTCAGGGTGTCCAGCAGGACTGGTTCTCAACACTGAGAACATTGAGCATTGAGAACAACTCTACACTGACCACCAGCAGCTCTTCAGGGTGTCCAGCAGGATTTTTCTTAGTCCTACAAGAGATGTCAGGCACTGAACCTGAAACCTCCTGCATATGAACAGAGCCACAACTGGGGTGGGGGAGCATGTGCCCTGAGTGACACACGCTGGGTGTGGGTGCGTGTGCATGCACCAAAATGACAAAATAGCATATATAATTTTTGTACTATTCCACACACACACATCCCACTGGGAGCATGCACGGAATCCATGTTTGCCCCAGGTGATAGAGACCCTAGGTGTGAGCCTTCACAGGGCTGGGTGTTCTACCTTCGAGTTACATCCCTATCTGTAAATATATGTGGTGGTGGGGAACTAGAGCGGGTCAACTCTAGTTTAGTCAGCTTGACCTCTAACATTTCTTAACCTCGGCTGGCTAAAGCCAATTAATAGAGCTGCAGAATGATGGCCGAATTGAGATGAGGAAGACAGGGAAATGCTGTGTGGATGTGAGGGGAACAAATTTACCACAGGACTGCTGTTTGGGAAAGCAGCCCCCAGTGGAGGTTTATGCCAAGTTCTGTCTGAAACTTTGATGTCCTCTTCAACTTCCAGGTGACTCTGCTGCTTGAGTTAGCGGCTGGTGGAGGAGAGCGTGAGACATTTATCATAGCGAAGGCACCTAAGTGCCACCACTATTTCAGCACTTCCGTGGATGAATAATATTTTATTTTCTTTGAGGCCATTTGAGCGCCACCTTATTGCATCTGGCTCCCAATAGCTCCCTGCAAAGTGATTCGGAGACCCTTTGCGCTCCATCTCTGTAATGAATATGAAATGTGAGGGAAATTCAGGAAGTGGGTGAAACTTTTGACAGCTTCTTTATGATTGCCAGAGTCGATTTCTTGGAGGTGTTAATGCATTATTCTTTGGGACACTTATTACCCTGACAAAAACGTATTAGCAAACGGTTCCACTTTGGCTATCTGCTGTCTGATGACGAAGAAACATTTTCACATTGAGGAAAGTATGGGAGCAGAAAGCAAGCAAGCAAAGAAACATAACCTTGTTTCAATAAGAAGCGAGGAATGAGGAGCCAACTGTGAACACAAATAGATCGCTCCCCTTTTCACTGCAGGTCTGACTTTGTAACTTCTGGCCTTCTGTCTTGCTGATTATAAATGAAAGACAGGGTTTTCTCATTTTGCTGCAACATTTTATCAGCTACAGTGGTCCCCCGCCCTTTCGCGGTTCATATACTGCGGTCCCGCTATTGTGGGACCACAGTTAATGAAAAAAGCCCCCCTGGGGCAAGGGGGGAAAGTCCCTTGGAGGCCTCAGAAATGATTTTTGGTGATCCAGAAGTCACTTCTAGTTTTCTGGAAGTCAGTTCCAGTTTGCAGGGAGGCCCTTTTGGGGCCTCCAGAAGGCCCAGGAAGGCCCTTGCAGGCCCATTCGGGGCAGCACCAGGCTGGGGGTAAGTACAAGAGCCCCCAGCTAGGCCCCCCAGGCCTGACCCGATCTGCATCCACACATCGCAGATTTTCAATTATCGCGGGTTGGCTCGGGTCCCTAACCCCCGCAATAGGCAAGGGGTCACTGTAGTAGGAGGCAGGACTGGAACCATTCGGGAGCTTGTGGACTCTGCTGAAGACTCACATATAAGCCCCTTCGAACTGATGAAGATAGATTAATCCTTTGCATTTCAGGCTACTGCCCTCTTACAAATTTTAGATATGGTCTGCTCAACACACAATTTTTTCCCATTTTTTAATTTTGTAACTTATTTTTTCAATTTTTTAGATAGGTACCCCAATTTAAAAGTAGTTCGACTTAAGAGCATGCATTCAGAATGGATTAAATTTGTAAGTTGAGGTACCACTGTATTTCATTTTAAAAATTGTTTTATTTACTCTCTCTTTGGAGGCCGCACTACTGTCACTAACATGTAGCACTTAAAATATCCTCTAGCGGCAAGGCTGGACAAAGGCCCTGGACATTTCATTTCTTCAGAGGGCCTGTAGACAACTCCAGTTGCTGCTTCCTTTTGCAGGGGAGTCAAAATTCTTCAAGCAATTCAAAGGGAGAGAAAGCAATCCTTTGGCATGGTACACAGAGTATTGGCAAGCAGCCATGCGGGGGGAGTGAACATGCACTAAGGTAGATGGTGGAGAAGGACCCATAAGAAAAAGTAGCAGGTGAAGAGAGGGAGAAGAGAGAGAGTCAAAGGAAATTGAAAGGAGGAGGGAGATTGGTTAAAGGGTTTCTAACGAAGGCTACTAGCATTCTGGAAAAAAGCCAAGATCTCTTACGAGGCCTGTGGTTGATTGCATGTGGGGACCGCACTTGGAACAGACTGGTGGAAATCCAGTTTATGTGTCGAGGAAAGAGGGAGGTAAAATGAAATGAGAATCCTTTCCAGGGGAGAAGAATATTTTGTTCTGCTTGGCACCAGCTGATTAGTCAGATTTAGTCTCTCTTAGGAAGGGCTGAGCTTGGATGACACATGAGATGACCGTCAGTAATGTATGGTGCACAGTGAGAGAGAACACCCACTTAATTAAAATATAGGAGATATACTGCCCCAGTAGCAGACAGGAATGGCTGCATGTGGAGCAAGAGTTTATTTGAGGCATCCTTCATGCTTGTGATGATTGCAAGCGGCTTTAATTTTGAAATATGTGCCATTTACTAATCTCAGCCCATTGCCAGCAAAGCTGCAGCAGCAGCAACAGCAGCAGCAGCAGAAAACAAATGAACAAACAAATAAATAAAGCAACCCCTTAGCTTGGTGAAAGATACAAAAAGTAAATACATTAATGGAAAGTAATTGAAAACCAAGGCCAATCTTTAAGTAATCATGCTCTTGCATAAGCTAGGAAACACATGGCTCTGTGTGTGTATGTCTGAGTATATATATATATAAATGTACACACACGTACACACACACACACGGATGATGGTCCATGACATGTAGGCCAGTTGGCAGAAATTACATTCTTGGTGTTTTATAGAGCGAGGTCGCCGACTGTAACAGTGGTGTCATATTTAGATTTCTAATTATATTTCGAAATGCTTCACTAGCTGCTCCTGCAGCACTATGCTCATAAAAATCACCGTCTCTCAACTCTCCTTGCTGAACAAAGACAAGGCAGAAAGGAAAGATCAAACAATGAATAGGAGGAAGACTCCTGTGCCACTTCCTTTAAAGGCCTGCTAGCTCTGCCTTTTCAGGTAGTATGTATTTTTCAGATAATATGCGATAAGACTATATATACCTCTGTACACACGCCTGCACATGTCTGTAGGAACAAACTCCAAACTCTGCATAAAATAAACTAAGAGTATAAATTTCAAATAGGTGAAATGAGTCAGGAAGGTAAACAGCAAAACTATAACTATGGTAACAGTGGTACCTTGTATAAAGGAATTAATTCATTCCAAATGAAATTATGTTAAGCAATTTTTCCTTTATACAAATTTCCCATAGGAATGCATTGAAAACAGAGTGATCCCATTTTTATGTTGTACAGATTCTCCCCATAGGCGATTATGTTAAGCAAATTTCCCCTATCTCCAGAATTTTTTATGTTGTACAAATTTTATGTTATACAAACCGTCTGTTATACAAGGGTCCACTGTATTTGAAATCAATCTCTCTGCATCATTTTGATGCAACCCTTAGTATGCATGAACAATTTTGAGAATCTAGTACGTTGGCCAATAACCAGAAGGAGGATCAACCCATTTTTATATATTTATCTGCACCTGTAGCTATTGCTAGGCGTGTGTTTAAATTCTATTCATTCCTTTTGATCAGCATCTACAAAAAGGTTGATGAGGTCCAGGAGAAGTGGAAATTGGTGGGGGGGAAAACATCGATAATTTAACATAGACAGTTGACACCATATCACTGTCCACATTGACTCCTGGTGACGAAAGAAGAAAGGATCATACCTGACCATTAGGAAGACAAAATAATGACTACAGAAAAAAAAAAGGAAAACTTTAAGGCTGGAAATGACAATCAAAATTGTTAAAGCCTTTTCTATACCTTGTTTATATCGCCAATAAAAATTGATGCTACAATCTAGAAATCAAGAAGATTTGAGACTTGGAATGGCAGCTATAAAGGAACAAAAAAAGATCCTAATGTATATATAGTTGGTGGAGACTAAGGCTAAGAAAAACCCTACAAAGGTATTCCTATGAATTGATTTGAAAGCTGGACAATTTAAAGTCCAGAATCAGCAATCAGAGTACATGGGTTTCTGATGTCCTCAAATGAACCACAGTGTGGTCCCAGCAGTCTGACTGTAACAAATGCAAAGTATTGTTTGCGTGCTGGTTGCGCATATGAGAGTGGGGTAGTCCATGTGGGTTGCCTGCACGTGCTACGAGACCAATGTTAAGTGTGCAGCACATATAGAATCATTTTGGCACTAAGTGAATGAGTCCTGGCACCAGTTGAGAGGATGGGGGAAATGGGCATTCAAGCACTCAAGCACCCTCCAACACACACACACACACACACACACACAATAAAATCAGATTCCTTCTTCTCCAGCAGTACTGGCCCAAACACTAGTCTCTCTGCCTGGAAATGGAAGGAATCACAACCATCTTGGGAGACTCCGAGGCAGTACCTGAGACATGGTAACCGATGTACCATCTAGTTTGGTCCAGTCCTGTAAGCCGTCAGAGGAGACTGGAGGAAGTGTTGGACACCTGCATGATTGCCGTAAATTGTAAACCACCCAGAGAGTGCTTGAAGCGCTATGGGGTGGTATATAAGCAGAACACTTTGCTTTTGATCTGGCTGTGCTTCTAGCATGGCTATGTCAGTAACCCTAAGAGCCTGGAAACAGCAACACATCAACAATGCAGAACTGATTCTCCTGATTGGGAGATCTCAGGAATTGCAGTCCAAAGACAGACAGACAAACACACACACACACACACACACACACACAGAGAGAGAGAGAGAGAGAGAGAGAGAGAGAGAGAGAGAGAGAGAGAGAGAGGATGCAATCTGTATTTGCCAGTTCAGGCATCAAAATGCCTACGTCTCCTCCATTTAATCTCTCCCATGAGGAGAATATCACCCCAACCTGGGGGAGGGGGGATTCTGGATATTGTAGTCCGGCACACCCTACAGCAACAGTCTGGAGAAAGCTCGTGTGTCCAGTGAAGTGAGAAGAGGTATCCTGCTTTCAAAATGGACGGAGGGTTGTAGTGACCTCAGTCCCACATTCTGTGGCCATAGCGTTTCACAACCAGAAAGCTGGGAAGCAAACACAGCATAAATCTTGCAGTCACCGTTAATAAGCTTTAACAAGTCACAGTGCTTGTAGATGGTCGTGAGGAAGTCTTTATGGGGACTTTCCCAGACAAATTGACTGCCTTAAGGCCATAAATATACCAATTCTGTCCCTTCCATCTTACAACATAATTCTGAGCTTTTAGATTTCCTATCACTGACCATTACTGTTACCAAATCATTTTGTTCCAGTAGCAATTCATGGCTTTGGCTGCCATCCTGCACACCATTAGGTGGCTTTCAAAACCCCACGGAGTGCTTTTCAGGTTCAAAAATTTGCATCGCCTTATTTTCGTTTCCCATTAAGGAACAATAGCTCTCATTCTGCCTTCTCCAAAAAGGTCGGGTTTGGTCGCAACTGAGAAAGTCGGAAATGCCTGGGCTTCCTCTGGTTCGTTATTTCCTATGTCATCGATGGCTGGAACCTGAAGCCTGACCAGGGATTCTGCTGCTGATCTGAAGATTTAAACCCTCTCTCTACAGAGCTTTGAAGTTCACTTTTTAATAGCTTTGGCTATAAATTTCATCACCCAATAAATCCACATGTTCATAAATTGCTATGTAGAAGCAAAGGCGGTTTTAGGCATTAGTGTCTCCATATCCCTGGGAATGTATTTCATCTGAAGGCAGCAACTGCTGGAAAAAGAGGAAGAAACAGGTGAGAGATGTCCACCCAGGCAGGGTTGACTCTTTGTGTGTGTACCCATACGTATAAAGACAACAAAGCCAGGTCTCATTGTGATACACCGAACAGCAGAACTCCATTGCCAAGAAAACTCTGCCATGTTTTCCATTTTTACTTCAGAATTAAGCTCTAGGGAAGTGGCAGAGGACTGCGGCATAACAGTTAAACTGGACTGATATGCTCAGCACATACTGTATGTAGAGGGGGTGCTCCCTCAAGGAGGAAAATACATCAGTTTGTCACAGCAGCTTCTTCCATAGCATGTGGTTTCCTCACCTTCCATCTTCGTTTAGCCATGTTTTTGTGTGATTGGTCTCTGGAAGATAAACTTTGCAAGTCTGCATGTCTGAGGAAATCTATTTCCTGGAAGGAAAATGTTTTAATCATGGACACTACATATTTTCCACAACACCTAGTTTGATTCTTGAAGAAACATACAAAATAAGAGACGGGGAAAGTTGTTTTTAAGAATGAACTCCTCAAATACCAGGATTGGCATGGCTAGCAACCATGCTGGGAGGTGTCTGCTGGGTGTACGTGTCAAAAATAGGCCCATCTTTTCAGAACAATATTTTAAACTCCCTCTCATGACAGCCTGGCTTTAGTGTCATATTAAATTAATAAAGCTAGATGTGAATGCAAGTGGTTAATGTCCAGTCAAGCACCCTTTTTTCAAGTTCTCTAGTAGAGATGGGCACAAAACGAACAATTTTTCATTTCCATTTTTGTTTTTTTTGTTTCGTTACGTAACGAAATGACAAATGAATTTTGTCTCTAAAATGAAACGAAACGAACAGAAACACCGGAAATTTTGTCGTGCGTTTCATTTCCGTTACTGCAATATGAGTGAATTGCTTAAAATCCTTTTAAAAATCACAAAAAAATGAAATAAATGGTAATGAAATGAACGAAAACAAAAATGAATTTTTTGCAAAAATTCACGAAAAACGGAAATGAACCAAAACGGACCCGACAAACGACAAATGACAAATGAAATGCCATTTTTTTATTCGTGCCCATCTCTATTCTCCCAGCCTTCTTCCTCAATGTACTTCTGAAGATAGTATTCTCCAAACCAAGGAATCTTTAAAGCATTCTGACCCATCAGGACCATGTTTTTTTGTAACCAATGATTGTATTAGGCAATTTTTTTGGTCTTATTTCAGGTTGATTCCAATGAGAAATTCAGTGGCAATACAGAACTAATTTTCTAATCGGGGGGGGGGGGGAGTGGGACATATAATAACTGCTTTAAATATATAATAGGAAAACAATTGCCAAATTAGCACAAAATATAGAATTTATACAAAGTGAGAAGTGTCTAAAATATACACAAGCTATACATGCCATTGTAACCAGTGTGCTTGGGTTCAGAATTTGGATTGCCCAGGCACATAAATTTGTTTACTGTACCAGCCAAGTAATCTAATCTCCATAGGCAGTGTGAGTTTGGAATCACTCTAGCATGAGACATGGGAACTAAGGTCTAAAAAGAAAGGCCAAAAGAACGGGGCATGAGAAAGCCTCAAGAAAAGAAGACAGAGGAGAAATATGTTAGCACTTTTCAAATACTTGAAAGATAGCCATACAGAGGAGGGGCAGGATCTGTTCTCTATCATCCCAGAGTAGAAGAAGACATGTAATAATGGGCTCAAGTTACAGGAAGCAAGATTTCAGCTGATTATCAGGAAAGAAATATCCTGTTAGAGCAGTACAACTTTGGAGTCAATTGCCTTAGGATGTAGCGAGTACTCCAATGCTGGAGGCCTTCAAGAGAAAACCAGACAGACAACCATCTGTCATATATTGGAGCACTTGCCACATCCTGAGGCAATTGACTCCAATGTCGTAGAGTGATTCGGACTCAATGGCCTTGTAGGCCCCTTCTGGCTCCATTTCTGTAAGATGTCCCTCAATTCCTTGTTCTCAAACACTTGAACATGCCTTAATTGTCCTGGACTGTATATTGCCCCTCATTACTGTAAGCTGCCTTGGGTCCTTTTCCAAGGAGAAAGGCAGGGTAAAAAATATTCTAAAAAAATTAAAAAAATATTCTATGAATCTATGACACGAACTGCTACTTCCATAATGTGACCCTGAGAGGTTCACATTTGTCCTGTGCCTTTGTTTCAAGGGAATGATCTCTAATAGAGATGGGCACGACTCAGAAAAAAAGTTTCGTTTTCGTTTTCGTTTTCGGCTAGGGTCTGAGTCGTTTCGTTTCCGTTTTCGTGGGCTAATTTCAAAATTTTTCGTTTTCGTTTTGTTACGTAACGAAAACGGAAAAACGAAAACGAAAACGAAAAATTTTTCGTTTCTCCCCATTTAGCTCAATTGAGTGCTTTTCCAGTAACGAAAAACGAAAATTGGCTCGAAATTAGTCGTTTCGTTTCCGTTTTCGGTCCAGGTTGGTGCCGATTTTCGTTTTCATTTCGTTTCCTTAACGAAAACGAAAAACGAAAACGAAAACAAAAATACCGCTAAGTCGTGCCCATGTCTAATCTCTAATAACGTTAATCAATGATGTGGTATTAATGAGAGGCCATGGAGGGAACACAACACATTGTGCTTGTGTACCAGTGGTGTTTGTGTGCCTCTTTGTGCAGAAGTGAGACCTAATACAAATATTGTGAGGAAAGGAAACACACGGCTATAGCTTTCAGGTGGGGAGGTACCATACAGATTTTGGAAAAGTGAAGCCTGGGATTGTTTATTTATTTTTTTATTTCCAAAGGAATGGGGAGCAGATATCTCAGCTCCCTAAAATTTATTTCTTTTAAAAAAATCTTTCCAAGAACTGCTCTGATCATAAGACACAGACAAGGGGGAAAGGATCTTGGACTTCTGATGGATCCAGAATGCTTCATAGTTTGTCATTCTGAACCTTCTAACACTAAATAAATACATAAGAAAGGGAAGCTGTCAAAAGGGCCCCAGGGGCCTGCTGGATGGCAGAAAAGAGGCTTCCCTGCCACAAAAGGGATATTATTATTTCACTATGTGAAAAGCATTACTGTGAGGCTTTTCAGCTTGCAGCACGCTCCATCTTCTTGTATAAATAATGGAAATTTATGGCCATTTCCCTCCCTCACTGCTGTTCTGTTGTAATGAGTATGTGTGTGGAGAACCTGTGCTGTGGAAATAAAAACACATAGGGGGAGGGGGCAGAATTACTCTTACTGTAAAAAAGAAAAAAAACATGAAGCAGAGGGCTACAGACAGTGTTCTGGTGTCCCAGACCAAGGGGTTGGCATTGGCATCTGAATGCCTTCTAATGGCTTTGGCCTACACCTCTCATAAGCCACAGCTGACACAGGCAATGGCTTATGGAGGCTGCCATTGGAAACATCTGGAAAGCATCAGGTGGCCTCTGCCTCAGAGACCATAATGTTGCTGCCTTTTTTTTAAATGATCATTTTCTTTCCCTCTCAATGTTTTTCTCTTCATAGCAGCCATCGGTTGCTCACCCTTGCCCTGGGATTTAGGGTTATTTGGGCTGTTGCTCCTCAAAGGCTAAGAGTGCCGGGTCATCAGGTGGTCACTATTCCCTGAGGTCCCACAGCCAAAATCCTAGCCCTAAGACCAGGAGAGGAGGGATATGATGACATAGGAGTTGGGCGCCAGTGTTTTTATTGCAAAATGGCTTATGCATTCACCAAGGTGGGCGTGTGCACCCTCATGGAAAAGATGGTGACAGACATATGGCTGTGAATTTTCCTCAGCACCACCTTCTAATCAAATACAGCGGTACCCCGACTTAAGAGCAGCTCGACTTAAGACCAATTCGACTTAAGAGCGGAAAACTGTTGGCATTTTAACAGCCGCCTTACAAATTTTAGATATGGTCTACTCGACTTACAAATATTTTGTTTCTTTTTTTAAACTTATTTTTTTCCATTTTTAAATAGGTACCCCGACTTAAGAGTAGTTCAACTTAAGAGCATGCATTCGGAACAGATTAAATTCGTAAACTGAGGTACCACTGTATGTGCACAACACATATCCAAGTATATCTGCATTAAACCAGTGAACCCAGATGCCACTTATGAATGAACAGAATGGGTGACCCAACTTTAAAGAAGCCATATGCTGCGAAATTAAACTTGCCCTGGTGTTTTCTCTCTTACTGGAGAGCCAGAAAGCAGCTACTGTAGTTCCTCAGACTTGGCAGTCCTCAAAAGGACAGAAAGAGAAGCCCACCCTTCCTGAGGGAGGCCTGGCCTTGGGCATTCATCTCAGCCAGGGTGGTGGAAACCTCGCAGCTCTTGCCTCTTTGCTCTGGCAGAAGCAAAGGAAAGTGTTTCCTGCAGCATTTAGGGGAGGGAGAAGAGGTCATAAGAAGACTTTGATCAAAAAAAGATCCATTTCTCCCTTTTTTGTGTACCCCTTTGAGGAAAACTCCAAAGCCTTCCCAACTGGAATGGCCATGCTAGAGCTCAAATTTGGATCGAGAATTGTTGGGACCAGAAGGGCCTGCATCATCTCCTCACAGGCCAGGACAATTCGGAACAGGTTCCTTTTTGGGACAAGATGTGGCTCAGTGTTGATGTCTGTCGGTATGGTACCGTTTCTCTCCTTTCCAGTACAGCCAGGACACTGTGGAAATACCACAGCCAGTTGTAAAGATATTCTGGGTCTAGATTTGTACCCTTCTATTCCAATCAATTGGAAGAAACATGGCAGAGGGAGAGAAACAGACCTTCCGAGCAGTAGTGGCTGGTCCATGAGGGTAAATGCTCAAGCTATATAAAACCAGCCCATTCCTTTCCTCCAAAGTGTACAGTATGCGAATTCTTGCCTCTCTCCCTCTCTCCTTTCCTCTCTCTATCTTTCTATCTATCTGTGGGTATGTGTGCCTGTGTGTGAATGTGGGCATGAATACTTATTACTGTCCTTGACTCAACCTGCCTCCCCTTGATTTGCCCACTGTTGACTGATGTCCCAACAACGCCATGGGCATCAGCTGTTCTTGCCATATGTGTATGACAGAAGAGGTTATGAAACACTGCTCATCAGACCTTTAGTAGGTCCAGTCTAAGAAAGGAACTCACTAAGAATATCTTACCAATACCTCGAACTAGTACAAGTCACACAGCCTCACCAGTCTGCATCATTCCATCCGGCCAGCGCAAAGACGTAAGGCAGAGGTTAAGAGTCTTGTGGCTCCCAGTGTGAAGTAGTGGATAGAGTGATGCATGAGGATTCTGGAGAACATAGTTCGAACCCCCACTTGGCCATGGAAACGATCTGGGGGATTGGAACTGGCAAAATACTCTTTAAATACTGTATCTCATCTTGAAAGCCCTATTTGAGACACTGTAGGTTAGTTTCAGCTTGGCAGCAGAGAACACGCATGCTCGCACACACACGTGCACGTGCACACACACACACACACACAAGTCTTGCAGCAAGTGTCTTGGAAAATGAAATAATAAGAAGAAAAGCCATTATTCCTACTTGGTGTCTTTGGAAGAGAGGAGGAATATCATTGCAACTAATAATAGATAAACTCCATTCACATTGTCTTTTCTTTAAAAAAAAGTATGAACCAACTCAAATGCTCAGGTTAATGAAATGAAGGTGAGAGGTCTTTCTCTCGATGTCACCACCCTCACAGGTACGTCTCGTGGGAACACAGGAAAGGGCCTTCTCAGCTGCAGTGACCAGACTCTGGAATTCCCTCCCACTAGAGACCAGGACTCCCCCGTCTCTGTAATCTTTCTAGAAACAAGCAAAGACCTTTCTCTTCAGGCAAGCTTTCTCTGAATGGTGAGCTACCTATTGTGTCTTTTATATGAATCTACCATACATGACTACACAGATTTTGTATGTATAACCACTTATAACTTTGTGCTTCTATCTCTCCTTGTGTTGTTGCACTGACACTATGTTTTCATTGTTAGTTTCCATCACTCATAACTTTTAGATGGTCTACTGTACACGATTACAAGGAATTTATACTCTTTTCTTTAACTGCTCGCGTTCTCTTTTAGCTTTAATGTTACCTTTTAATATTCTAATATACTCCTCAATTCCCTGTTCTCAAACTTGAATATGTCTTAATTGTACTGGACTATATATTGTCCCTCATGACTGTAAGCCACCTTGAATCCTTTCCAAAGAGAAAGCTGGGGTATAAATACTCAAAAATAAAAATAGATAAATAAAAAAGAGGGTGCCGATTTTGCGTAGGATGTTTACTTGCAAATTTTTCAGAGCTGAGGCAAATAGGAACAATTACAGCAGGTTAAATAGGAAAGCACGTCATTTTAATAAGGAGGGCAAGACTTCACTCTGGATCCTGCAGGATGTTGCTGCATCAGGGTAATTCCTACTCCAGTTCTGTTGCACAGACATCTGTTTCAACCCACAAGCTGAAGGAACAAACAGGATCCTGACCCAGGTGACTTATCTGCCTGCCTCTTCAGTCTTCTGTCTACGGTACTATTCATCCTTGAATGAAGGTTGAGTACACAGGGATTCAAACATGATGGGAAGAAAATCTTCTGCACACTCTCTCTTGTTCTGCTGCTCTCATTTTTTCAGAGCCACACACAAGAAGTTCTTTCCTAAAGTTGGAAGACATCCCATAGTGGGGTCACTGCCTGGGCTTGTTCTATCAGTCATTTCGCAATGAGCCAGCCAGATCTTAAAAGAAGCACAATCAAAATTTGGATATCCATGGGAAACACTTTGTTAACACAGTCCTTCTTTCTTGTAAGACTTTCTAATATGTGCAAAGGAAAACATTTCCTCTAAACCCAGGACAGAAAGAGCTCCCCCATGGACACCAATTAGAGCATTTTCTTGAGACTCAGCGATCACATTGGGAAGCAGATCACATTTTGGACCTCCTGGGAAGCAGTTCAGTGCAATCTATTTTCCAAAGATCACATGACATTGGCAGAATCGCCCTCCACCTCGTCCCTTGCATTCAAATTTCTGCTCAGCTATGAAAATTCACTTGGGGGATTGGCAATGGTCAATGACTTCAACATCTCCCAATAAGTTGAAAGTACAGTAATTTGACAGTTCATAACAACCACCCACTCAGAAAGCACTGATGCAAATGGAATAGAAATGCTCTCAGTTACCTGTTAGTGTGACCAGATGACATGTATAGTTGATGATATATAATACTGGAGTCACGAAGAGTCAGTCGGTCACGACTGTAACGACACAACACACACACACACACTGATGCCTAGTCAACTCCACGCCCCTTCCTTCCTCTTCCTCTCTTCTCTGGTGATTCTTTACCTTAGACTACATGTGAACTGCATAGTCCTTCAGACAGAACCACACTTGCTGGCATCCATTCAGTCATTTGTTCCTTCATTCAATATTCATACACTTTTCTCTTAATTCTCATTTTCTAGATGGTCACAAAATGTGTCTCAACCAGTTTGTCTCCCCTGTTGATCATGAGCACCTCTTCATTACATGAGAAGCCCAAACAAAGGTGACAGGGGAAAAGTGCAATAGTGGTAGCATCATGATGTGTGCTCGGGGTGGGGTGGGGGTTACACAGCATGAGTTCTCCTACAGTGTGCTACAAGACAAGAAGAATGCAAATGGACTTGGTACGTTTGTGCCAAACCCAGAAATTGTTCAGGGAGGGTCCAACTCAGTGCCAACTTTATGCATTTTTATACTCGAAGCCAAGCATAAAAACGATCTCCACCCTGCTACAGCTCCTGTTGTGCTGTAACCATATTAAGATGGTGCCAGAAAACAGGAAATTACCCTCTTCTCCACTGGCTCTGTTATGATGCCAAATTGTCAGACAACTGATCGATAGGAGATGTTGACTGGAGTTCATTAAGCAAGGCAGCCATTGAGATGGCTTGGTCAGCCAGACACAATGATAATAACAGTTTCCTTGGGAATCACCACAGGTTTTCCTTCTGGACCAAGGTTTATGTAAGTCAACTCAGACAGGGAGAGGGGGACAATCCCTTCTGGTGCCAGATGACAGGCGCTCAGCCTCCTGGGTGATTTTCACAAAGTCTATGTGCCTCTTTGTTGAAAAACACAGCCTTGGACACCACATAATCTATTTCGGGTGTGTGGTGGTGTCACGACCCACAGACTCTCTCACACAGGTAAGTTCAGGCTTTTACTGGAAACTCAGAGCCAAACCCCAATACAGCAAATCAGAAGTACTGTAAATCAAAGTCCAGGAAACCTATAGCAAGGTCATGCCTATTCAGAGAGCAAAGCAGAGTCCAAGATAAACAGTCCAGGGGTCAAAGCCAACATGCCAATGGTAGCTTACGCCAGGTTCACTAAGAGAGAAAGTCCAGAGACGAGATCCAGGGTCACGCCAAGCAGGAACAAGGATCAAGCAGGAAAGCAATAGCAAGTCCTCCTATCAATGTGTTGCTCCCACAATTTGCCTCAGTCCTGAATGCTTAATTTATGTTTCCAGAAAGCAACATAACTTCCCCAGAAAATAACCCTGTCAAAACTCAGGACTCCCTATATGTAGACGTCAGTGGCTCAGATAAAGCTTGTCTCTGCGTCTCCTGGTTGTAAGTCTTCACTGCCTTCGAAAGCAGCCCTCTGTGGAGGTGGAGAATCCCCTGAAGATGCTGAGTCACTCTCCTGTGCATCTGCTGGAGGAACTGACAGCCCTGAAACCCCATTTGGGGCTTCTTCAGGCATTACCTCTTTATTCTCTGGAATAGGTTCTGGCAGGGGCCTGACAGGTGGCTACTTGAGGTGTGGTGGCTCAGTGGGCTACAGCACTGAAAGCTGTCAGCTCCAAAGTCGGCAGCTCAGCGGTTCAAATGCCAGGTGCCACACAGCAGAGTGAGCTCCCACTGTTAACCCCAGCTCCTGCTAACCTGTTTGAAAGCATGTAAGTAGATAAATAGGTGCTGCCATAAAAAAGTGGGAAGGTAAAACAGTGTTTTCTTGCAGCCATGCCGGCCACATGGCCACAAACTTACACAACACTGGCTCTTTGGCTTGAATACAGAGATGAGCACCACCCCTAGAGTCAGATACGACTAGCACACATGTGTGGGAGGAACCTTTACCTTTACTAAACTAGTCATCTGCCAGGAAGTGTGTTGAAGGATGCTATTCCATCACTGGTACTGAAGTAATATCCTATTCAGATAGAAATCCAGTCAGTTGTATGTGGAATGGTGACGTGGCACCATTTTTTTTGTTCTGCTTAGCAATCAAAATACCTTAAGTTGGCCCAGAAACAATATTCTACCTCTTCCCCACTCTCTTATGTTCAAGTCAGAACTATTTTCTATAGAGAGAGTTCAAAGTTCTCAATATATTTTCCATATGGAAAGTCCCCATATTGACAAACTTGCTAAAATAACTTTGTTGTTGGGTTACAGGTTGTCTTTCTAACTGCCTCCCCATCCCATGCAACAGTTATCAATTACTGAGGAGGATGAAAATATTATTTTTGATATTTATAATATTATTTATTTATTTATTATATGTTTTTCTACCAGGATTAGCTCCCAATCCTGTTACAATTAAAATCCATCACCAAGATATAGCAGGCAGGAGATGTTAGAGGCATGCAGGAGTGAGATCTAAGAGAGAGAAGGAGCTGAAGATGAGAAGATGCATATTCGGTGGTACCTTGTATAAAGAAATTAATTCGTTCCCAATAAAATTCTGTTAAGCAAATTTTGCTTTGTACAAATTTCCCATAGGATGCATTGAAAACAGAGTAATCCCTAATTACAACTGTTTTTCTGTTGTATGGATTCGCCCCATAGGCGATTCTGTTAAGCAAATTCCCCCTATCTCTGGATTTTTTTTCCTTTAAGCAGATGTTCTGTTAAACAAACCGCTTGTTATATGAGTGTCCACTGTTCTTTCAAATTTTGTAAGCATATTTAAGCATAAGGATTTTCAACCCAATCCTTTTAACAACGCTTCTACTGTTCTGTAAATTGAAGTCTATAATAATAATAAATAATAAATAATAATAAATAATAAATAATAAAGGATGTTGCACCAGCTGGAACACCTGAAAAATTCTACGCCTCTATAACTGTAAACCTCCATCCTTTAATATCACCTCTGAGAAAAATGCTTCTTTTTCAATTGCCTGTATATTCTTTTGCTGCACATTTTGCATCTAGAAACAGACAATTAAACAACACACACACAATGAAATGGTGGACTACAGGAAGGCTTTTTCTACCTTTTATCTCATTAGTTTAATGTAGAAGAAAGGTCACTCTGAGGGAAATCCAGTCGGGGTTCTGTGTCCCATTGTAATCAGTTTAAGTTTATTACCATTTTTCCCTTAGCTCTTCCTATTTCCTGCTTTATCTTCTCACACATTCCAAACCGAGCAGCAGCACCCACATTTCCCTTTGAACTGAAAATAGAAACGTGATTGCAAAGAGAAATCAATTTACAAGGAATGGAGAGACACACCCATCACTGCCTTGCTTGGTCATATACGCTCACTGCCTTCTTGCTACATCCCCATTTCAAAAAAGGCCGAGAAAGGACCCCAAGCTTCCCTGTGCATCTGGTGTCTGTGATAAGGAAAACCAGTGGGATTTCACAGACATCGTATTATAAGGCATGCATCATTGACAGTGGATCATCTAGCAGTAGCTGCCATTTCTATGCACAAGGCAGGGATGTGGCAAAAGCCCGCCAAATTTCTCTCTCAATTATCACCAATATTATAACTGAGGACCTGGCTATACCTTATGAGAAAGCATTAGATGAGGGAATCCCTAAGCGCTGTCTGATTGCAGGGCTTATAGAGTACAGTAGGACCCCAATATCTGCTGGAGATTGGTTCCAAGCCTTCCCGTGGATAATGAAAACCATGGATAAGAGAGAACGCCAAAATATCCCCAAAACTACTGTTTTGTGATAGTAACTTCCTTTACAGCTGCTGTTTTCCAACAGTAGCTTGCTTTACAGCTGCTGTTTGTGATGGTAGTTTGTTTTGCGGTTGCTGAATTATTATTTTTTTCTCTGCCAACCGTGGATAACTGAATCAGTGGATAATGCATCAGTGGATATGGAGGTCCTACTGTAGAGAGAAAGGAAACATCCCTGAAAATTTGGGGCTTCTAGGTATGGTGGGGTTATAGCATTTTAAAGGTGAGATAAAGCAATTTGTCGATTTATCAACTGGTCTGTCCTCATGAATCACAAATAATGACAAATCACCATTTTTAAAATTTGTCTCCATCTCTAGTGTTCACACCCAAGTTTGTGTGACTTTCCGTAGCTAATTGTGGTTAATTGACAGGTGCCTCGGTGCCTCTTGGTTGTGTGATCAGGCACATAAGCAAGCAGGAAGCCACCCAGCACCTCATCGTTAGCTGCGATTAGCCCTGCAGGTTTTCCAAATGTTATATGAGCACCAATGGGATTCTGGCCATGTTAAAATAAAAATCAAGTGTGTCCCTATATGCACATTGGTCTAACCGGTGTGGTGGTATTTCAATTGTAACACTTTGGGATTATTATTTAACAGGGATGGGGACTTAAGTTGCACAAGTCGTTGTTGAGGCAGACTTAAGTCACACCAGCAACTCAACACAGATTTGACTCTGGGTTGTTGTTGTTTGGAAATCAATGACTTGGACTCAGCTTGTGACTCCTTTTTCCAAGTTGCATTTTCAAAGTCCTAGAATTTTAATGAAGGACACTGTAAACCCAGAAGAAGCTTCAGGGAGTTTCCATCAAGGTACGGGCCAATCTGGGTGATAAGGCTAAGATGGTAAAAGGCCGACCTGGTCACGGCTGCCACCTGGGGTTCCAGGGACAATTCCGGATCCAGGATGATGCCCAGACTCCTCACTTTTTCAGCTAGCTGTAGGGCAGACCCACCCAGACTGGGAAGAGGGCCACTGTACCCATCCACCCCCCCCCCGAAGAACAGAACCTCAGTCTTCTCAGGATTGAGCTTGAGCCTGTTGGTCTTGGTCCGTTCCAGAACCGCAGCCAGGCTTTGTTCAAGGGCCTGGGCTGCCACTGCAGAGGTGGAAAAGGAGAGATAGAGCTGTGTGTCATTAGCGTGCTGATGACAGCAGACTCCAAAACTCCGGATGATCTCACCCAGCGGCCTCATATAGATGTTAAAGAGCATGGGTAGATGGCCGACCCTTGAGGCACCCCACAAGAGAGTGTCCAGGGATACAGCAATTCTCTCACTAAGCTCACTCGCTGGGCGCAGCCCTCAAGGTAGGCCCAAAGCCAGCTCAAGGCTAGACCCCCGATCCCCACCTCAGAGTGCCTGCCCAGGAGGATGCCATGGTTGATGGTATCAAAGACCATTGACAGATCAAGAAGGACCAACGAGGTAGAGCAACCCTGTCGGGCCCCCTCAATAGGTCGTCATGCAATGTGACCAAAGTAGTCTCAGTCCCATGACGTGGCCTGAACCTGGACTGAAAAAGATCCAGGATGAGGTTCTCCTCCAGGAATGACTGGAGTCGCATGGCGGCAACCTGCTCCACCACCTTGCCCAGCAAGGGAACATTGGCTAGAGGTGGATAAATGAGGGAAAGGGAGGACAGGAAGGCAGGCAGGCAGAGCAGCACATATAGGACCAAAAGTGGGCGGTTCACAAGCCTCCAGCCTCCCCACATATCCCCTCCTTTTATCTTGGGGGGGGGGCTTGTTTTAGTATCGATTCAGACTTGGGACTCAGACCCAAAGACATGCCAACATCCCTGTCATTAACATTTCAAAAATTATATTTCCCAGGGCCTCTAGCCCTTGTGATTACTGTCTGAGATCTAAAGGTGAGAAGCCTAAAAAGATGTTATTAGTAGTCATCTTGACCGACATGTGAGTTTGTCTTGTCCCCTCCCATGCAGGAGATTTACTCACATGAGTTATGATATGCAGTGCCTGGCACCAGGTTTCCTCTACACAAGCACACACACACACACACACACACACACACACACACACACACAATATCCTAGAGAGAGACCAAAGGAAAGAAACAAAAATGATGAGAGCTTTTCACACCAGGCCCTGTGAGTGAGTGAGAGACACCCAGGCATGTTCAGACTGGAGCAAATATGACATATGGGAGCCATGACTGTGCCCTAGAAATATGTAAAGGGACACTGCAAAATGGGGGACAATGACCAATTATTTTCATTAGTAAATGGGAGGAGAGCGAGGAGCAGGTTTATGCTGCAGCGGGGAAACATTAAATGAAACATTAGCAGAAACGATATTGGTCCAAGAACAGTTTAGACAACAGAGCAGGCTGCGAACAGGAGAAGTGTGTGATTCCCTGGAACAAAGAGGCTCGAATGACAGCCCGGAGAGGTCCACGGCCTTGATTGTAAGGTGGGGACAAAGAGAAGGGAGATGCATAGAGCCAAAGGCTGCCTCTGAGATCTTTGCCACCCTTTCACATTCTGGTTATTCATTGGGTAAATGTATGCTCCACCTTTTCTCCAAGGAAAACATATAAATGCCTTTCTTCCTCTTTAATTTATCCCCACAACAGCTCTACGGGGTAGTCCAAGCCGAGAGAAAAGGAATGGCTCAAGATCATCCAGTGAGGTTCATAGCTGCGTGTGGAGTTGAAACCAAGTTTAATATTCTGTTTTATATTCTGTTTTATATTCCAGCTACCTTCAAGTTTCATATTCTGTTTTATATTCTGTTTTATATTCCAGCTACCTTCGAATACAGATATACTATTTCGTGTCATTTTTAAAAAACGTGGCCCCCATATAGTGTCAGTTCAACCAATTGCACTTATTGTAGGTGTTTAAACTATGAATGTTTATTTGGTGGTGGGCAACGGTGGATTACCGTCAGGAGACCTGTGGCACAGTGGTTAAGTGTCTGTACTGCAGGTAAAACTGTGCTCACAACCTGGGGTTCAATCCCAGGTAGCAGGCTCAAGGTTCACTCAGCCTTCCATCCTTCCAAGGTCGGTAAAATGAGTACCCAGCTTGCGGGGCGGGGGAGGCAATGTGTAGCCTGCATAACTGTAATTAAACTGTAAACCACCCAGAGACTACTTGAAGTGGTATGGGGCGGTGTATAAGCAGAACACTTTGTTGCTTTTGCTTTGGGTTATTTGCATTATTGATCACAAACCACTTAGAATAGAGTTTTGCAGTATATAGTAGGACGCCGGTATCCACTGGGGATTGGTTCCAGACCTTCCCGTGGATAATGAAAACGGTGGATGAGAGAGAACACCACAAATCTCCAAAACTACTGTTTTGTGACAGTAGCTTGCCTTATAGCTGCTGTTTTGTGACAGTAGCTTGCTTTATGGCTGCTGTTTTGTGACAGTAGCTTGCTTTACGGCTGTTGTTTTGTGACAGTAGCTTGTTTTATGGCTGCTGCTTGTGGCAGTAGCTTGCTTTACGGCTGCTGAATTATTTATTTATTTATTCCTCCGCCAACCATGGATAACTGAATCAGTAGATAATGAATAAGTGGATATGGGGGTCCTACTGTATAAATACAATACATAAATAAATACAATATTATTATATTCCATCTGCCAGATGCTGTGAAATACATATTTTGATCAAACACAAGCAAATAGGCCATTCTCTTATTGTGCCCCACCACACACACAAGCAAAACGCCGCCCCCCCAACCCCACTGACACGAATGCTACATAAGACTGCTTACCCAATGTTGCTCTTATACAAACATTGAGAGAGCATTTTCTTCCTGCAGATTAACAGGGCAATCCTGGTTCTTCTTAACCTGGCTGGACTTTCTTTTTGGTGGAAGTGCAGTAGGAAAACTGGTCACAGTCTATGGGAATTTGCAGATCTTTAATTAGAGCTTACAATGAAAGGAATGTTTGAAATCATTGTTCAAGCTCCAGAGCACCTCTGTAAGAAAGGCAGCCCTTAATTTTTTTCTCCTCCTCGGAACATTAAAATTAAAATAAAACAATTAAAATATAAAAGTCGTTTCAAAGAAAATCTCAGGGGTAGTTTTGGGGGGTTGCAGTTTCCTTTTGGTAATTGCAGATTTATAATAGCTTCTGGAGATGAGAAGCGACACTCGAGTCTGCCATCACTGTTGCTTTTTTTCCCTAAGTACAAAAGTTATGAAGAACAGACTGCTTAGAATGGACTAAAGGACATACAAGTTTTCATGGGCTCGTCGGCAGGAAATGGTTGGCATAATAATTGCTTTAGACTTTAAGATGCCACCAGCCTCCCTGCTGTTCTCCAGGCAAACCCATCTATTTCTCCAGGAGAGATATTATGGGCTATTTTCCACACACACACACACACACACACACACACACACACATACACACACACACACACATCTAGGATAGTAATATTCAATTTTTAAGGGAACCTTTGGGGATTTGTCAGTTCCCCTGCTCCACTCTTTCTCCTAAAAATGTCTGGCACTAATAATGCTTAATCTCTGTTATGATTTTCGTGATGTGAGCAGGATTGTCAACAATCTTTCCAGGACAGCAGCTACCCATCTCCTGAGATTTCAGGGTCAAAACTGGGCACCAGGGAATGGGACTTTGTGATGTCACAGAGGATTACAGTATACACTGCAAAACAAGTTTCTGCTGAACTAGGAGACGTTTGGCTGGTAGCAGATGGGAAATAACTTCACTGAGTGTCCATACTTTGAAGCCAAGTTTTGATCACTGGTTGACTACAGAGAAATGGTTTTTAATGGAAAGGTCCTTTTCTCTCTCTAATGTACTTCTAAACTAAGTTTAATTCAATTAGTCTTTGGAGACAATATTAATAATAAAAGTGTGTTTTAAAATTATGTGCTTTAGTATTATAATGTCCTCCATATTTTATTTGTTTAGATTCTAATCCCATTATTAGCCGCTGTAAATCCCAGTGTTGGGAGAAAGACAGAGCACAAATGAACTATATTAATAAAATAATCGCCATAATGCTATGACTGACTTATATTTTCATAAGATAAATTTCATTAAGTCTTGGGGGCAAAACTGGTGCTCACTCGCCAGGTACCTGTTATGTTCCTGGACATACATTGGAGGGGGCAACCAGGCACTTGTCCAGGAACACAACCAGCATCGGAAATGTATGCCCAGCAACACAACTTGGCACCTCATTAATGAGCCGCAATTGGCCACCAGGCCTGATGGAATAAGATTCTGACCGGTAAAGAAATAGCAGCCCTAAAGGTCATTCCCACGCCTGCCCCAGTACACACAGAGTCTTAAAAGGTGGTTAGATGGAACAGCTTTGTGCACTAGCTTCTATTTTTCTTGCAAAAGGGGGGCTTCTTTCAGTAAACACAGGTAGTCCCTCTTGCTCAGGGTTTTCCACCCCACTCATCCCTCCTGTGCATTGTCTGCAGCAGAAAGAGAGCCATTGTATACATTTCTACTAAAAAGCCTGCAATATGTTTTCTTTCTCTTTTAATGGTGATAATTCTGCTAGGACTCTCTCTCTCTCTCTCTCTCTCTCTCTCTCTCTCTCAGAATCAGAATCAGAATCAGAATACTTTTATTGGCCAAGTGTGGTTGGACACACCCAGAATTTGTTTTAGTAAAATATGCTCTCTCTATATAAAAGGAAATATAAGAATCATATAGTCAACAATAAAAACACAGTACGACAATACAATATAACCTATTATTTAAAAGGAGGAAGAGAAGTAAAAATTAATTATTCAACAGTTTGATAGCACTTGGAAAGAAACTATCTTTATATCTAGTTGTCCTAGTATGCAATGCCCTAAAACGTCGCCCTGAGGGTAACAATTGAAACAGGTTATGTCCAGGATGTGTGGAATCTGTATATATTTTCATTGCCCTCTTTTTAGCTCGTGTGGTATACAATTCCACAATAGATGACAAATTTGTAGCAATAATTTTTTCTGCAGTATCAGTTCTCCTTTGAAGTCTATATCTGTCATGCTTAGTCGCAGAACTAAACCAGACAGTTATAGAGGAATAGATAATAGATTCAGTAACACCCCTATAGAATTGAATCAACAGTTCTTTTGGCAGTCTGAACTTCCTAAGTTGACGTAGAAAAAACATTCTTTGTTGTGCTTTCTTAATAATACTTTCAATATTAGATGACCATTTTAAATCTTGTATTTTTATCCTTCCACTGCTCCTGCAAACATGTTCTTCTTACCCCTTCCTGTCCTCATTAACGCGCGCACGCACGCACGCACGCACGCACGCACGCGCACACACACACACACACACACACACACACACACACACACACATCCTATCTAGCAGAGAAGAAAAAGGAGGAGGGGGCTACCCTTTTGCTGCTAGAAGCCACTTCCACCCGTGCCTGGCTTTATTTGCTCTGTCTCCAATCTGCTAGCACACTCCAGTGACCAGAAGACAGACAACTGGCCGGCCGGAGGCTCATAACACAGGAAGCAAAACAGTGAGAGGCTGGGAGGAAAGTGTTCTTTGTGGGGAGACCAGAGCCAATGTGGACCATTAAAACGGTAACTCTATCTAACGCTTGCTTGGCTGTTAATGAGGACAGGAAGGGGTAAGAAGAACATGTTTGCAGGAGCAGAGGAAGGATAAAAATAAAGCACTCAGAACGCTGATGCCTCTCTCGCTCTAATCGCCCCATAAAATGGATTTAAGCAGCTTGTCGGAGAGTTTCCAGTGTCTCTTTTTTATTGTTCCTGGTCATATAATTCTTCCCTTAAAGGGCCCATCACCAGATTAATTAAGCATTATGCAAAAAAGGAGGAATGGAAGGGGGCAGAAGGCCTTGCTGAATGGATTCCTCCCTTGGGGAGGGGTGTCGGAAAGCTACGCATCTCAGAGCAAGCAAGAATCACAGGCTTCAACACACCCCAAGGCTGGGATGGCCAAACAAAATCTTAAAGCAGGGCTGTTATAAGGTGGTAGCCAGCCCCGATTCTTGGCTTGGCCACTCTGCAGGAGTGGGTGGGAGGGCGGGCGAGTAGGCATGGAGCAGTATGGGAAGATAAAGGGGCGCCCCAGAGGAAGAGCTGTGGTGTCACCCCATATCAGTAGGGAATAGAGATGGGCACGACTCAAAAAAATGGTGTTTCATTTGTCGTTTGGTCATTTAGGGGGCCGTTTCGGTTAGTTTCCAGTTTTGTGGTTTTTTGCAAAAAAAATTGTTTTCATTTTGTTACGTAACGAAACGAAAAAACAAAAACGAAAATGAAAAATTGCTATTTCGTTACCATTTAGCACAATTCAATGTATTTGCCGTAACGAAAACGAAGCGGTCGACAAAATTTTTTGTGTTTCGGGTCGTTTCGTTTTATTTTGGAGTCAAAATTCCTTTTTTCGTTTCGTTACGTAACGAAACGAAAAAACGAAAACAAAAACAAAAAATCGCTCGTTTCGTGCCCATCTCTAGTAGGGAATCCTTTGCCAGATGAGCTGTCTTGTGCCAGTGGCCAGCTCAAGAATGAATGGGAACCCTGTGAGGCTTTGCAGCCAGAATACCCCACATTCAACGCCCCCTAATGTGGCTTGATAAGAATCTGCTCTGAATTTTTGGAAAGGTACTGCCTGTTGATATACACAGGACTCAGTATGATGCAAGAGCTGCTCTATCGCAAGACCACTGTGGCCTCACTGCCTGCACCAGAGAGTCCCATGGAAAGTACACCAACAGAGGTAACAGAGGCTCCCTGGTTTCCATTCTGGCTTGTGCCATTTTGCTATCTGGGGTCATTTTTGCCACTGATCCTTTGGCCCCATCTGCTTCTTATGCCTCTCTCTGGTGTGAGACCATCTGCATTTGGATGCACTCCATATTCCGGGCACCATCATCTGCTCCATGGTGGGGACTGCTCCACTCACAGACTCTACTACTGCAGTCAGTAATGTCCCAGGCTTCCTCCTGCCAGCAAGATGAGGAGCCTCTGTCCTGTGTGGCCTGCAGGCTTCTTCTGCAGGCTTTGCCTCAGCTTGATCGCTTCTGGTTTCTCTTTGTATGTCTGTAGGCCCATGTCAACCTAAGGCATAATGAGGTGTGCTGAGATCCTGCTTGTTGTGACCTGGGAACCCACCTCTGCTCACATGTCATGAATCATGATTTGTTTACCAGCCAAAAGAACAAAATCTGGCTTCTTTAAACCGTGGCTTGTCCTGACATTTGAACACACCACTCGGACCTCTTCTGATCTCTTTTCCCATCTGCTGCACAGGCAGGGGAGCAACAAGCCAGAAACGGGGAACATGAGTCATAGTTTATTTGACTGGAGGCCATGCAAGTCATAAGGAACAAACTATGATTGGAACAAACTATGACTTATTGTGATGTACAGACATGCCCCTACTCAGCCATCCTCTGCAGCACTGCACTGCTTACCCTGTCCACACCCCGTATCTCCTTCTGAGCCATTGAAATGCCCTGGGAGAAAGGAAACACTTTCCCTCTATCGACTCTTATATTTATTATTTTTCTTTTAAGACACACAGAGAGTTTTGCAGCAATACACGTTATGTGTGTGAATTATACTAATATGCCACAATGCAGCTATATCCACCCCCTGAAACACTTCATCTCCACTCCACTCATATTTCCATCTATTTCTCTGTTTATTTCCACAGGCTTTTGACCTCTGTTTTTTTAAAATGCCTAAATTGTTTTGAGCAACCTATTTTATTGCAATCAACGGCTTGCTTGACTATTGCTGTTGTATTGCGTTTATAGCCTATTGCTAACTGCCTCCCCTGGATATGTTTAATTGCAGGATTTTGCAGAGACAATTCACAGTGCAATTTTTGCAGTGTCTGTTTTAGGTTTCTGAAGAATCCTGGAAACTTCTCCCCAGTTCTTGCTGTGTCAACACTTCGCACCAAGACTTCTCGGCCCACCAGGAAGATTTCTGAATTTTCCCATGCTCTTTGGGGACAAGAAACTAGAGATGGGCACGACTCAGAAAATTTTTTCGTTTTCGTTTTCGTTTTCGTCTAGGGGTCCGTTTCGTTTCGTTTCTGTTTTCGTGAGCTAATTTTCAAAATTTTTCGTTTTCATTTCGTTACGTAACGAAAACGAAAAACGAAAACGAAAACGAAATTTTTTTCGTTTCTTCCCATTTAGCTCCATTAAGTGCTTTTCCAGTAACGAAAAACAAAAAACGGCTCAAAATTAGTCGTTTCGTTTCCATTTTCGTTCCATTTTTGAACCGGTTTTTGTTTTTCGTTTCGTTACGTAACGAAAACGAAAAACGAAAACGGAAGCGAAAATTTCGCTAAGTCGTGCCCATCTCTACAAGAAACAGACAAATTCTCTATTCACCTCCTTGGGCATCAGGTGCACAAAAAGTGCCATTTTGCACAGGAATTGTAGTATTTCTGCACAGACTGGTGTTTCCACTGAAAGAAAAAAGACCATCAAATGAACATGAAACCCTGTGAGGTTTCTTTAAAACAACAACAGCAAGAACAATGGGGAGAAAACCCTCTCTCGGGGGGGGGGGGAATCTCACTGTGAAAAAAGAGAGATTACACACACACACACACACACACACACACACACACAATTTCTTTCCAAGAGTAAGGGGCTCCAAGACTCACATCATAGCCTGCTTAAATGTGTGCCCCTCGATTTTTGTGGGTTTTGCTCCTCATCACTAAGCACAAAATGTCCGCCCACACAGACACACATAAGCAGCACATAGAGCACCTTGGAGGGACGGATCAGAGAAAATATCCTGAAGAGATTATTGACTTGTAAGGAAGAGCGTTTTTTGAAAGGAACAGTTTTAAAATTCTTTGGCACAGGATCAGACTCTACCTAGGAAGTGGGGTATTTGGTCGGTTTCCTCATGACAGCATGCTCATAAAACATTTATTTGCAGACTGGAGGACACAACCTGTAGCCCTCTCTCTTACCTAACGCAGATATGAAAGGCACGGGCAGGTGTGTGGGCCGCAGATTTTTCATCTTCAGGATTCAGAGAAGCACGAACCTGCTTTCTTTCCTGGAGCTCACCCTTTGAGGAGGGCCAGCTGTTTTCACACGCTTTTAGCTCCGAGAGGAGAGGGGAAGGCCCTTCAGGCAGAAACTTTCTGCATGTCAGCTCAAGCCGATGATGGATTGCCTCACGAGCTGGAGGGAAGTGGTTCAGCTGTGGGAAGAACACGTTATGTCTGAGAATATGTAACAAAATCCTCCGTCGCTGTACAGTGGCTCCTTTCAAAAGGAGCCCAGGATGGGTAAGAATAAGTGGCTGATTAGACAAAGATGTTTGTTATTCGTTTGATACGTTGACATCCTTCCCAGTAACCTCAAAGAGCCACTTTCTTTCCTTTCTTTTCTTTTTCTTCACCTTTATTGCCACGACAGTCCTGTGAGGTAGGTCAGGCTGAAGCAAGTACCGGTATATCTGACATGGGCTAACCCAGCATGTGAATCAGCCATGATTTGAACCCTCATTGGCTACAGTTCACTAGAAAGACAAAGGGAGAAAACCAGGGTGTGTGGCTGAGTTTCAATTAACTAAGATAGAAGAATGTTCCTGCAAAACTAGGCTGATGTTAGAAATATCCTCCTCCTCCTCCTCCTTTTCCACCTCCTCCTCCTCCTTATCATCATCATCATTATCATCATCATCATCCTCATCATCATCTTAGCACTGCACAGCTGGAAGTGACCCCACGGATCATCAAGTCCAATTCTGGTCAGGGAGGCACAATGGAGAATTGAACACCCAACACCTGACTCAGTGGTTCTCAACCTGTGGGTCACCACATGCTCCTGAACTGCAACTCCCAGAAATCCCTTCCAGAACAGTGATTGGTGAAGGCTTCTGGGAGTTGCAGTCCATGAATATCTGGTGACCCGCTATCTCAACCACTGAGCTGCCCAGAGACAAGGGGAAGGCAGGGTAGATTCTAGCCACTCCCAGGATCACACATTTCAGATGTTGTGTGCTACAGCTTCTAGAGCTCCTGTTCATGGGCTATGGTGGCTGGGGCTGATGGAAGTTGTAGTCTAAAGCATGCAGAGGGTGAGAGCTCGAGTCCAACCTAGTCTTCCTTAATCTGTTGGCCATGGTAAGCCATCAAAATCTGACCTATCAGACAGGTGTTGGCCAATCTAGAGCGGAGTGATGAGGTCCATCTCATGGAACCTCTGTCCTCTAACTATGGTACAAAGCTGCAAACTCTTTCCATAACAATCAAGGAGGAGGAGGAGGAAGAGAACTATAATAATAATAACACCCTGTACCTGGATGCAGCCTGGCAGAAAAGTTCTCAGATTTTAATGATGGAATCAAAGGAAAGGGCACCAGTGCCAGGTTTTGAAAGGTCATTTTGGCTGGCTAGCTGGAGAGCAAAAGACCACAGTGGCAGAATTTTCTTTGCCTAAAAACAAACAAACAAATGAACAAATTACCCTGAAGAAGAGTTGCAGACCAATCAAAGCTTGTTGCCCCACAAAGTGTGTCATCCTGGGTGCTAATGCTAATTAGTATCTCTCCTTCTCTCTGTCGCCCCTTGCATCATAGAAGGTTGAAAGGAAATAGCAGAATCTCTGAGCAGTATTTAGGCTCACGGGGTCCCCAGTTCATCCAATTTCCTCTGCCCGGCATCATTCGCAGAGCAGGAGACTGGGCCAGGGAGTGTAGTGGAGAAAACGGCATTTACTAGCAATGGCGTTGGGGCTTCCCTGTTGTGAGCCGTCAGATGCCGGCATCCTTTCTCTCTTTGTCTAAAGCATTTGGGGATTGCAACCTCCTCCTCCTTTCTTTTGGCAAATTTCAAAATCCTATCCTTCACAGAAGAAGGCCAAAGGCTCTCCCTGGAAACCGAAGCTGACTTCGAGGAAAAAAATGCCCGAAGTCCAACATCAGCTGCATGCAGTTTATATGGTACATGAGAAACGGATTTCTATCTCATTTGGGGGAGGGAACGTAAAAGTGGCCGCCTTGAAACACCTGTGCCTTGTCACCAGGATTGTTCTCTGTGACAGCTCCAGGGCAGGGCAGGGGAGGGGGGGCACTTGTCTAAAATCAAAAGGAAGCCCTCTCCCCAATTCTAATCTACATACTAGTCATCACTGCTCCAGTTCAGCTGCTCTGCAGCAGGATGTGTTTGTTTGTTTGTTTGTTTGTTTGTTAACTGCCCGATTTTCCCAAAGGAACTCTGGGCGGTGTACAGCATGTTACAAAACAACTTACCCAAACATACAGACACCGTACATGACAGATCAAATACAATGATAAAAACATAATGGCTGTAATAATATAAAGAAAACAAATAAATAATAGGGGGGAACAATGAGCATAACACATCAACAACCAAACTACACAAACAAACTCCAGCAAGGCAAATCAGAAGCCAGCAGACATACAAACTAATAACAGGCCACTGGATGCTCAAAGACTACCCGAAACATTCCCTAAAGAGCAAGGTCTTCAATGCCCTTCTAAATGCCAGCAGCGATTCCACCTCCCATCCTGTCTCACTAATGTTCCCTCACTCCCCGCTCTGTTATTTCTGAGGTTATTGGTTCACTAGATTTTTCTCTGAATGTTCAAACCTTGAATGAATACCCACCAGACATTTATACAATTAACACTATTTACTGTCTCTTTCTAGAAGTTAAAGGTTGGCCAGAAGATGTCTTTTAAACCTTTTAAAACATTTTTTACTACTTTCCCATCTGTACTTGAGATACAGATGGGAAAGTAGTAAAAAAAGGTTTAAAATTTAAATCATTATCTGTTTTCTCAATAAGGTCTCACTAACAGTTAACACTTTTTTTTTCTACCAAATTTCAAATGTACTAGTAGATTTCTAGGTGAGCGATTTAAAGCAGTCCAACCAAAGCAACATGTGCTGATTCTATAATACTGCCTCAGAAGGATGGAAGGATGAGTGAACCACGAGATGGCTACCTGAACCTGTTAGGATCAAACACAGGTCATGAGCAGAGTTTTGACTGCAGTCCTCTAGCGTTGTCACCCTTATGTACAGAGAGCTACAGATCTCCTTGAAGAGGTGTATGGCATCCATAAGTCCTCTCAAATGCTGCAATCTTTCCCAGGATTCCAAATCCACCAAACCAGCCACCTTTTGGTTAGTCTAGTCCGCCTAGGCTACCAAAAGCCATTTCCTTGTAATGTACGTTTGAACATCAACTTCCAGCATAAAAAGGGAGGAGATGTTTAGGCATATCTGCCCCATAAATGATGGCTGAATTTGGACTACCAACTAAGTTGTCAAATCTAGTAATGGTAGACTTGAACCCTCTTTATTCTTTGCTCTTTAGTCCCTGGATGTCTTCCCCTTGTCACTCCCATACAAGGAAGATGGGTCACAGACAATACTGATCTCTTTGTGTTGTATGACATCAAGTCTCATGGGACTTGTGAAGACCCTAATAAGGCTTTCAACATAAGTGGGATCTTCAGGAAGTAGTTTTTCCATTGCCAGTGTTTCCCTCAGCTACTGAGTTTCCATGGCCAAGCTGGGATGTGAACCCAGGTCTCCTGAATTTTCCTCTCACATTCTATCTGTTCAACCACACTGGCTACGTGGATCAACTGTACGAATAAAACTGCTTTTCCATGTTTGTATAGACACTGGCCACAAGGCCTTTATTCATGACCTATGAAATTTATGCAGCAGGGTTCTGTCCTTTCGTACCAGAGAATGCTAGAAAATGGACCAGAAGAGAATGTCTTACAGAGAAAACTGTCATCATGACTGCCCTTGAGATATATAACAAAGCACAGAAAGAGGAATCCACATAGCTCCTTATGTCATGGGCTGGACTGCAACATCACTACATGTAGTGTAGAGTTTCCACCAGAGTAGTGGGTAGAAACCGGTGGTGGTTCTTGGACTTCCTCTTTCAGGATGATGCGTGTGCTTGGACACTAGAGAGCCCACTGTTGGGTTTTCAGAAAGGCACTGAAGTCCTTTCTAGTCTTCTGTCTAGAATGCAGGGAAACCTGAAGCCCTTCTGATAAGTGTTGAGCTCTGGGTCCCATCAGCCCTCACCAGCCTAGCCAATGATAAGACATGATGGGAGTAGCAGACGATCAACCCCAGGCCAACGAAGTTTCTTCTGCTCTTCTACTTCATGGTATATACCAGTGGTGGTGAACCTTCAGCATGCCAGATGTTTTGGGCCACAACTCCCAGAATTCCAAGCCTGAATTGCCAATGAAAAAGGACTGTGGGAGTTGTGGTCCAAAACATCTGGAGTGCTGAAGGTTCACCAATCTCCACCACAGGTATATACATTTAGCCACACCCTAGTTCCACAGTGTTCGGCCAGAATTGTTTACCTGTATCTCTTTTCTATCACTTCACCACTTGATGGCTAATTTTAGTGGTGCATTCTAATGGTGTTTTTATTATCATTTTATTTTACTTTAATCTGATTATTTACTTTATGACCCCTTGGGAGCCTGCAGGCAGAAAACCAGTATAGAAATAGAATGAATAAATAAATTTGCATAAAGTCTATTATATCTTAGAGCAGAAGCTGAATATTTTCTTTATGCAGGTTTTGGTAGGGAAAATATTACTGTGTCTCTGGGGCTGGAACATCTTGGTGCATACTAACGGTATAGCACATATTATTAGTAGTCATGACAATGATAATCACCTTCTTAAATATATAGCCCATATTCTCGGGCCAATAACCTCTCAAAAACAATTTACAGTACATATTGTCACAGAAAATAAAACACAGTGAAATCACTGACACTGATGCAAAAAGAAGGCCAGAGGGCCATTCCACAAACTCTTCTACAAGAATTATTTTAAATAACCATTTACTACATGAACATCCCTGTGGAAACAATACATGCAGTATTGTCTCTAGTCCACGTGTCCCCCTTGGGAGCAAACATGAGTTGACTTGTGACAAGCCACCCTTAATGCATTAAAGGTTTCCATCAGGGTAATAACACTGCCTCACTTTATAGGGCCATTGTAATGATCGCTGAGACAACAGCAAACCGTTGGTGTTCATGTAAGATTCACACAAGCTGGCATCGCTGAGACAATAGCAAACCTGTTGGTGTTCATGTAAGATTCACACAAGTTGGCATCGCTGAGACAATAGCAAACCTGTTGGTGTTCATGTAATATTCACACAAGTTGGCATAGCTAATTGTGACTAATTGATAAGGTGCTAGAGAACACCCTGGATGCCTAGTTAGGTGCCTGACCAGGTATGCCACCAAGACATGCTGCAGCACTATGTTAATTTGCCCCAATTAGCCATAGCAAACTATACAACTTGGATATAAGCATCAGTAGAATTTTGGCCGATACTGTATCTCTGGGACTGTGTAATTTAATTTAGAGCCTTTCCAAACACAGTGTCTTCTAGATGTTTCTGTATGGAACTCCCATCCCTGCACCCAGCATGGGATGATCCAAGCTTGTTGAGGGTGGTGGGACAAGTTGATTCAACACATCTGGACAGTATCTTGCTGAGAAAGGTTCCCTAACAAATGAAGAGATTGGTGATAGCTCAGTGCTTGGGATAACTGGGACTGCCCACTCCTAGGAGTAGAGTGCCTCATTCAAGCACTAAGAGTATATGTCCAACTTCTTGCACCCATGATGCAGGTACTGCATCCTGGTATCAGCATGACACAAGACTGACAGACAGTTTGATAGAGACAAAAGCACAACAACAAAACCCTTGCTTTCCATGGGTTTTCACACCTCCAACAGAGGACAGGTTGAGATTTCTGATTTGCCCCCGTTTGATTCAGTTTAGGATCTGCATTTCATCCACTTTGTAGGTGTGTCTAGTTTAATGAGATTCCCTTATGGGTGTGTTGTTGCTAAGCAGTCTCCATGTGTTTCTCAACCTGTGGGTCCCTAGATGTTCCCAGACTGCAAACTCCCAGAAATCTTCATCACTAGCTGAGCTGGCCAGGATTTCTGAGAGGTGCAGTCTGGGAGAAAAACTTACACAGCCAAACAGCATGAAAAACTCACAACAACTATCAGATCCCAGACATGAAACCCTTCAAGAAAACTTAGAAAGTGTTGTGGCGGGAATGTGAAGGTATGACAACAGTGGGTGCAAAATAGCTGATAAGGTGAAGAGTGACTGAAATAGGTATGGAGACAGCAGGCGCCTTCGGGCGCTTTTACATGACCCCTAAGATCCACTGGCAACTTTATTTTGGACCAGAGATCTTGGGGGTTTGCTGTGTTCCCACCCTTCTGCACTCCATTGCTCCGGTCTGCGGTGAGGGAAGGGAGAAAAAAGGGAGAAAAGAATGCAGGCTCACCTCTGTCTGCCCTCTGTCTGCTATTTGGATCAGCCCTGTAGGCATTCCAGGCTGTTAAAGGGGTGGGATGATAACAAAAGGCAAGGAGAGCCAGGCATCCACAGCTTTATAGTCCACAATGGAAAATTTTTTTACCTCCAGAGACCAGGTACTTGGAAAATGTGCTGGGGCACGCTTAGGTGGGCGTGGTCGGACTTAATTTTTTTAAAAGTCTGGAGCTGGTGGGAAAACAATTTTAAGCTCCACATCTGGGAGCCAGTTGCCTCGGATTTTGTGTATGTGTGTTGTGTCGTTACAGTCGCGAGACTCATTGTGACCCCTACGTCCATGGAGTTTAGGGGTCATGTAAAAGCAGCCTAAGACAGGCAAAAGGGGATGGCAATTGGTGCTGGGAATGGGACCACAGATAACAATTCCAGATGTGTTCATACAGGTTATACCAGGGTGTCCCACTGCATCCCACTACATTCCACAACCCATAGCCCAGCCAGGTGTGGATGCCGATGCTATTTCATCTGCAACGACAATAACAAAAACTCCAGGAGAACCAAGAGCAAACTCCGGAATGTGCAGTGCAACACCACATTGTGAATAACCCCATTGTTTGTTTGTTTGTTTGTTGTTTGGTTTAGAATATATGCTTTTAGCAGGTTAAATTAAAAGATTCCCAACCAAAGGAAAAAATCCTTCATTGGAGATCAAGAACTTTTAGGCACAACCTCTTGTTTCCTTCAGTAATATAATCCTTCTACAGCTGAACAGTAATAATTATTTATTTTATTTTTGAGTATTTTTACCTCACCTTTCTCCTTGGAAAAGGACCCAAGCTGGCTTACAGTAGTGAGGGACAATATACAGCCCAGTATATTTAAGACATATTCAAGTTTAGGAATAGGGAATTGAGGGACATCTTGCAGCATTAATTGGCAACATTACAGCTAAAAGAGAACACAAAGAAACGAATAAAAATTCCATTATGAGGGATGGAACTAGCATTGAAAACACAGGTGTATTTATGAAGTCAGTCAATGTAATCATGTAAGGTGGACTATGTAGAGTTATGAGGGATAGAAACTAAATATTGAAAACATACTGCCAATGCAATCATACAAGAAGTATAAATAGAAGATTATAAGTGATTATGAACACCAGGTCTGTGTAGTCATGTATGGTAGATTCATATAAAAGTCACATAATAAGTAGTCCCTCATTCAGGGAAAGCTTGCCTGAAGAGAAAGGTCTTTGCCTGTTTCTGGAAAGACAACAGAGATGAGGCAGTCCTGGCCTCTAGTGGGAGGGAGTTCCAGAGTCCAGGAGCAGCAGCCGAGGCCCTTTCTTTTGTTCCCAAAGCAAAGTGTTCTGCTTACCTGCTTACAGACGTACCTGTGAGGGTGGCAGGATGGGGAGAAAGGCCTCTCCTGATAACCTTAACACCTGAGCCGGTTCATACTATGAGATTGGATCCTTGAGGTAGCTTGGACCCAGGCCATTTAGTGCTTTGTAGATTAAGATCAGCACTTTGAATTGTGCCTGAAAAGTGTCTAGCTCTTCTAGGACAGCGCACCATGAATTATTGGAGCCAAGCATGAGAAAAAATTGCTTTTGGCTTTTGTTTGTGTCAGTTTTTATTAAAATGACCATATCCTTATATATCAGATTCAGAAACTACTCCTATGGCTACCTGACAAGCATCTGGCTGGTATAACATCTTGTTAATATGCACCAATATTGAAAAACATCAATTTTCTAGAGCTTGCTCTTTACCTCTCCATCTCCTCCTTTTCATAAACACAAGCTGAATATTGAAATATATGATGGGACCACAATCAGACACAACTACACACTTTCGTCTGCCCCATTGACCAGGGATAGCTCCCATTTCTAAAATTATGTAGTTTAATTATGGCTTCACACACACACACACACACACACACACACACACACACACACACACACACACCTTTTCAGCCAATATTGGTACTTATAGTAGCTTACAATTAACGAATACCATGGAGGTACAATATATCACGAGGGATATGAATCAGTATGTTGGTATGCAGCACACTTTGAAAGTTAGTTTTCAGAGCTAACATTTTGAGTATCCAACAGTTGTACGTAATTGATTTAATCACTTTATATCTATATTCGGTTACTTTTCACCCTATATAAACGCCCCCAGTACCACAACAATGAGCACCATTTAAAACATTTGTAATTCCTAATACAATTTGCATGCACAAGATCAGGCATGTATAACGATCAATATTAATCAATCGGTGCAACACAGGCCGATCTTGGTTTGTAGCAGACATAGTAATCACTGCTAAGCCTTTTAGTTAAGATCAAGTCTGAAAAGGTCACCTTCAACTATCGACAGTAACATTTGGCTCCAACTGAGAACAGACTCCTATCTAGGTTGGCTCAGAAAGAGATACCACTGAGTTCAGTGAGAACCTTTTGCCAGGTATGTAAGGGAAGAACTGTAGGGTCAATGTATGCCACAACAATGCTTCATGATGCTTCACCCATTGTCTTTCTCCTTTAAGGGAAACATGACTTGAAGAATAAATGTGCAGATCTGAACCTGTAACAGGCCACACGGACGCACACCCTGCTTGCATCTCTCTGTGTTATGTTCTATAGCTACCTTTTCCAGTGTCCCATGGAATGTTGGCGGAGTGGGAGTTCTTTTGCTTTGAAGCAAGACAGAGTGGGAGTTTCAACCTCATTTTAAAGCAGAGGTCGGAGGAGGCAGAATCAACAGCATCTGGCAGTGCTAGAGGCAGCCTGCCTGGAAGGTTCATGAAATACCGTGGCAGCCATTGGCTGGGCCAAGCAGCACTGGTAGCTGTTCCAGTATAGGTAGGAGTAGAAGAGGTGGGGAAACACACTCCAATGTCTCCAGATATAAGAATAGGATATCCAGGTTCAGTGCTAGTACAGAGGCTCTCCTAGTGCTGGGAGACATGGTGGTCAGAAGTGCTGGCACACACACACCCAGAAGGGATTTCCCCACCCTCACCTTCTAGCCAACCTAGGACAGAGCAAAACAGAAAGTAACCATGTGGGATGTCCCACTACCATTTGGGCAGACACGCTTCCCAACTTGCTCAAAACCCATATCTAGCATTTCTTCACAAAGGGGATATTGGGAAATACAATGTGCCCCTGTCACTGCCTCTGTCGCATGCATCCCACTGGTTTCAGTACCGTGGGAGTGCTCTTAGCTGCACCCCCCTAAGTGACAATCATTGGAAAGGGCACCAAGCTTCTTCTTTGAAAATACTGATGATGACAACGATGACAGTGATGATCGCAGATGGGCCTGTTAACAGTTGGCCCTGCTGAAACAACATGGCCCTAACATCTGCCTGTGAATACTGCATGCTGTCATAGAAACTGGGGTTTAATGAAGGGCTGAATCTTCTCTGTTAGATGAGTACCATCATTGCATTTTTGTCGCCTTTACATCTGTTTTTGTAATGTTTTTAGCTAATATTTTAAATATGAATCTATCTATATGAATTAAAATATATTTTAAATACTAACTTCTTGTTTTTAGCTTTTGATGGCAAAAGGAAAAGGGGACAACAGTGAATGAGATGGTTGGACGGTGTCATCTATGCAACAAATATGGGTTTGACCAAACTCCAGGAGGCAGTGGAGGACAGGAAGGTCTGGTGAGCTCTGGTCCATGGGGTCACAAACAGCCGGATGCAACTGAACAACAAATTGTCTTTTTTAAAGATGTACTGTAATCAACATCATTGGGAGGGGAGGAATTTGAGGGGAGAAATGAGGTGACGGTATTTTACATAAACACACAAATAAAATAGAAGAACTACAATTTCCAGTGGTTAAGGTGAACATGTGTCCTCTAGTAGAAGGTGTTCTGTACTTGAAAAGGCCACTCCTACCATTACGGGCAATGGGGCAGCCATTTCAGGTCATAGATACTGACTGGGGGTACCAGTAGGGTGTTAAAATGCCTGCCTGGGGCCCTCTAAGGTTGTTTTCTGTACTCAGGCCTCGAGAGAGGTGCAACCCTGTTTAAATAAGATGCAATTGCTGCTCTTACTGGCCTCCATATGCAAAATGAGGGAGGTGCCATTTTGTCCTTTGCTCCAGTCAACCAACTGCTTTAAAACTGCCCAGGGCACAAGACAGCAGAGACCGAAAGAGACAGCGGCTTTGCTTCTGTCGGTGACTGTGTCAGGTTTGTCTAACTTGAGCTGCGCTCTTGGCCATATATGTTGCTGAGACTTGCCCCTGTAGCATCAGTTGGCCACAATTAGTCAAGGCCAGTTAGGCAAAGTTTATGTGAACTCCCCATAGGATCCTGGGCAAGGCACTGAAAAGCAAAAGTGAACAGGCACACCAAACTAATTCATTTCTATTTGGAAAAAGAAAGGAGCCACTGGCCTAGGAATGAAGGCATTTGAGTCTCAGAACTGCTCCTTGTTTTTAGGGAGGAGAATCCTCATTGCTCCCAGGTGGCTTCCACACCCAAAGCCATAATCCAGTTGCTGCTTATGTACAAGCGAACAGCTATGATGGCTAAGACCTTGCCTATCCTCTCCACTCATATTTACAGGAGGTAAAAGACTCAGACACAGGTTTGCTTGTTGTTGCTTTTTTATTGATACATTCGTCCCTAGGTCCCTTCTTCTTACCTTCCTACAGCAATTCAAGGTCCAATCTGCATTTAGATGTTGGCTGGCAGAAGAAGCAGAAAAGAGCTGCCAAAAAAATGGAGAGAGACAACATTCTGTAAGTATTCATTGTGAACTTCCCTCTGCCTCCTAAAATGCACACACACACTTCATCTTTACAGGATACATAGAGATGGGAACTAAGAATACTTCACCAATGCTAATGAAGGGAACTGGAAACATTGACACCTTTGCAGGTTCAGCATCTGCATCCCAAGGCTTTTCCAAGGACATTGGAAAATGGTCCACCCAGAAGAGTTCAAAAACCATCAGTTCCATTAAAGGCATGAAATGTTTTCTAATCTGGGTAGCCAGAACAGACCCAAGTGTTTCCCTTTTCATTGGAGAGACAAAGAAGTTGAGAAATGTTGGTGGCTACAGAGTGAATCATCATCATCATCATCATCATCATCTTAGAACTGCAGAGCTGGAAAGGCCCCCATGGATCATGGAGTCCAGCCCCTGACCCGGAGGCACAAGTGGGGAATTGAACACCCAAACTCAGACTCTGCAGCTCTCTACCTAAACCTCGGCTCTACCCAGCAGTTCAGCACCAATGGAGTCGAGCCCACATTGCCGTGGTTAAATTTTAACACCCCACTCACTCATTCACACTGTCCTCTTTCCTCAGAGTCACAGGAAGATGCTGCCATAGTATATACTAGCTTGTATACTAATATACGAGCTCCAAACTAACCTTATGTTTGGAGCACAGAAGGCGCACTCTGTGACTATGCAGACTTTGTGTACATTCACAGAGGCATGTTCAATCGTGCAGTGATAGCAGCATCACGGAATGATTTCCATGCATAGAACTGCCACTGGAGTTCAAAAGCCAACACCAGAGATGTCTCATCAAGGGTCTGGCCTCGGCCATCCATAGGGTCCTCCTTATCAAGCTTTTCTAACGGTTTGCTGAAAAGCACTGTGATATGAAAAGTGCCCCTGAACCTGAGCCTTGAACAAGGAATGGGGGACTTATGACCCTCCCGTTTCTGTGAAGCAGGAGGCCCCATCATTCCTGACTGATCAGGGGAGGGGGATGATGGAGAACATAAGATCATAAGAAGAGCCATGCTGGATCAGGCCAAAGGCCCATCTAGTCCATTTTCCTGTATCTCACAGTGGCCCCACCAAATGCATCTGGGAGCGCATGAGACTAGATATCTGTCTCCTGATACCACTCCCCTGCATCTGGCCCTTGAAGTACCCTGGTTTTAAGCATGGAGATTACACACTTCCATCATGGTTTGTAACCTGTGATGGACTTTTCCACCCGGAATCTGTCCAATCTCCTTTTGAAGGCATCCAGGCCAGATGCCATGACCACATCCTGTGGCAGGGAGTTCCACAAACTAACAACACGCTGGGTAAAAAAAAATATATTTTCTATGGCGGGTCTCACTCTCCCAGCCCTCAATTTGAGTTCCCCTAGTTCTGGTATTTTGTGAGAGGGAAAAGAGTGTCCCTCTAGCCCTGCATTATTTTGTATGTCTCAATCATATCCCCCCTCAGGCGCCTTTTTTCCAGACTAAAGAGCCCCAAATGTTTTAGCCTTTCCTCATAAGGGAGGTGCCCCAGCCCAGTAATCATTTTAGTCACTCTCATCTGCGCCTTTTCCAGTTCCACTACCTCTGTTTTGAGATGCGGTGGAGTGCAGCAGCATGCAGTGGCCATCAGTTCCCCACCTCTGTTGTAAAAGGAGGTGGGGAGGATGACAGCCATACGTAGTTTCCAGGCATGGCTTGGCGTGGACTGCTCGTGTGCTGTGTCCACCCAAAGGGCTAGGGATGGTGCTCAGACAGATGTCACTCCACTTTCAATTCCTTGGTCACAAATATGTCCACCCCATAATGGCCGTGTGCCTCTTTTGAACAGCACCTGCTCCACGTGGTGAGATACTGCTTCTCCTTGTCGGCGCAGTGGACCGTCAGGTGCCAGGAGACACCCCCTGAAAGAGAGAGCGTTTGGTTGTTAAGAATTTGTGTGAATATTCCCATTCATTGAGATTCAAGGAGCACGGGGGGAGGGGGGCTTGTTCACACACACAAGTACATGGCTTGATTGCTGCATTATGCAAAGAGCCTTCTGCCCGTATCTTTTCAAATGTGAAGACTTGTGAGTTGTGAGGGTTTTTTTTTTTTAACACATAAAGCTGTCACTTGCACCTGGCTTGTGCGAATGTATGCTTGCTTGTTCATGCTTGTCCAGGCATGTATGTAGACACTTCCCCTCCACCCTCTGTAATCCTGCCAATAAAAAATAATAAAATAAAAAATAAAGCTGTACTTGAGTTGGTTTTAAGGGTGTGTGCTATATGTTCATCTGATATTAACAAATTGAAATGGATTATTTTAATGCCAATTAACTTGTAACCATCCCTTATTAATACTAATTTAGATTAATCCTTCTTGGGAGACGGAATGGTAGCCTCAGAGAAATGTGCCTGGAATACAGAAGGCGAGGACATCTCTTCTTACATGTTATTACTGTTTTATATTGTTTTATAAAACATATCAGAGGTTGCTGGTTCCCACTTGAAGTGATACTACTTCTAGTCAATCCAAAATAAAAAACATAACCACTAGGAGGCAGTTTTCATGGGGGGAGGGGGAGAGAGGCAATCCTGGAAGTGGAAAAAATAATGTTAATAACCTTACCTTCACCAAGGGAATGTGGTTTCTAAAAGTTGCTGTTCTAAAGCAATCAATTGATTAAAGTTTTCCAACTTTCCCTCTATGGTTTTGCTTCTTTCTTTCTTTCTTTCTTTCTTTCTTTCTTTCTTTCTTTCTTTCTTTCTTTCTTTCTTTCTTTCTTTCTTTCTTTCTTTCTTTCTTTCTTTCTTCTGCAGAAGGTGTCCTGAGTGTACCCCTATTCTCATTCATCCACACTTTTGAGGGAATATCAAAAAGTAGATTTTTAGTTCTTTGGTCAAGATCGCTTGTTAACGTTTTACCGGTTTTCAGTGCGTTTTAATCATTTTTATAGTTTAATTACATTTTAATGCATAAGGTACTGTTCTGTTTAATATTACTGAAAGCTGCCTTGAGTTTCCCCTTAATGGGCGAAAGGCGGCCTATTAAACCAACCCACCCACCAACCGGCCCAACAAATAAGATCATAAAGTTTGCGACGCTGTTCCTTCTTACCGCCATTCCTCCGTGCGCTCTCCCCCCCCCCACACGCACCCACCCCAAACGAAAAGGGGGGGAAGAGAGAGAGAGAGAGAAGGAAACAAGACCGTACATCTATTTTCATTGCAAAAGTCACGGCAAACTTCATCGGCTAAATGAAGATGAAACGGTGCATTATGCCCAGCTATTTCACGGACCCCAGAGATGCTTCGAGGAGGGGAAGGGGGATAAGGCGCTGAGATGAGGCCGAAGGGAGGGAAGGAGGGAGGCAGGAGGAAGGTGAAGAGCCGGCGTTTGGGGTGATGCGATTCCTCTCCGAAGAGGTAGCAGGCATAAAAACGGGACAGACTCACCTTGGGTTTTCCCTAGGATTCCAACCGGATCGGGAAGGGGGGGGGAGGAGGGAGGGAGGGGAGGGGGATCGACCACCAGGTCCCTTGCACGGACCACCGAGAGAGGCTTCGGCGGCAGGAGCAGCCCTTCTCCTTGGCCCCTCCAGTGACTCTGCCCAGAGAGAGACACACAGAGAGAGGAACGCCAAGTTACAAATTACTGCCATTCGCGCGTCAAACGGAGTCCTTGCTCCCTTCGGAGAAGGCTGGCCATTGGCCAAGTGCCTGTCACATGGCAGTCGTGTTTCCCCCCCGCACACACATACAAGCCACCACCCCAATGGATCGCGTGTCAACAAGCTCTTCTTCTTCTTCTTCTTCTTCTTCTTCTTCTTCTTCTTCTTCTTCTTCTTCTTCTTCTTCTTCTTCTTCGACGTCCCCCCCCTCCCCATCGTCTGGTTCTCGCCCCTCCATCCCGCCCCGCCTTTCCCGAGGGGGCTTTCAGGAGACCAAGGAAAGTTGAGGGGGCGGGGGCGGGGCGGGGGCAGAGAAAGGTCCGATTTGACATGGTGAAAAAGAATGAAAGACAGGTGGGGAGGGTGGAGGCAGGACCGCGGGCAGCCCTGAGGAAGCAGCATGAGTCGCCCTCCCCGGCTGGCTTTCCAAAGGGCGTGCGGGGCGGGGGCCCGTGGCCACTTCGCGGGGACCCCCTCGGGCGTGCAGCCGGTGCCGGGGGAGAGGCTGGGCTGGGCGGCCGGGGTCTCCGCCTCTCAAATGGGTCGGGATCTTCCGGGGGGAGCCCCTGGCCAGCCCCCGCGCCCCTTCCCCGCCAGCCAGCCCCCTCCGCATTACCCCTTCGCGGGGCCCAGTCCGCCTCCTCCCAGGCGCTCCGTTGCCAACACCTTCGCCCCCTACCCACCGAGGCATGAGGGGACAGCCTTCCTCTCCTCCTCCTCCTCCTCCTCCTCCTGCCCTGCCTCTTCCACGCATCCCACGGGTTTCCCCGGACATCCCTTCGGGGCTGCGCGGATGCTGCAGCCGCGCTCAGGGGGCCTGGCGGAACTCCTCCCCGGCGCTGCTCCTCCTCCTCCTCCCGAAGGCTCGGGCCGCGCTCTGGGCGCAGGAAGGGAGCGGAGGGCCTCGCTTCGGGAGCTTCGAGGTCCTCGGGAAACTTTTGAATGGATGAAAGTTAAGCGGCATCCGCCCCGGCGAACAGGTGAGTGCGGGGGCGCCAGGCTCCGGCGGGCTCTCATTGGACGAGCCGGCTGGCGCGCGCGCGCCCACCTCGCCCGTACGCCCAGGTACCACGGAGGAGGGAATCGGAGGCCATCCATCACAGCAGCCCCGTCTGCAGCGCTGGCTGGCTTCTTTCGATGGGGCGCGCACGCTTGGCATTCTTAATAACCTCTCTCCCTGCAAGAGCTCCCGGGGCTCAACGTGCACAATGCTTCCGACTGGGAGCAATTCCTAAATTAGGGAAGGGAGCGCGGGGTTTTTCAAAAGCGCACTTGCTCTGTTTTGAAAACGAGGGCTTTAGCCCCGTTTTTGGACATAAAAGGGGGTAGGAGGTAGAGAAAGTTATTTTTCTTTCAAGTAACCTAGTCCATAAACTGAGATTTAACTATTTCTGTGTCCTGGCTGGGTATGATTCCCTTCCCACCCCAACAATCGTTTCGTTGGGCGTTGGGCGCTCTGGAAAAAAATCAAGTAGGTTTTCTATGGCTTATCGTTTGCAGATTATGTAATTGGACATTTCGCCAACTCACCCCTCCCCCCGTCCCGGTTTTTTCCTTACACCCTCCTGAGCTTTTCTCCGTAATTACAGGCCATAGACTGAGGACAGTGTTGTTTCGCTTTTTACGGGATCGGGGACAGGATAGGTTTGGATTCAAATGTGATTCGCTTTGTCGAACCCATGAAGTAGAAGCACGTTGAACCGTCCAGACATGATCGGAAATAACTTTCTGTTAAAAACAAAAAAAACTTTTTTTAAACCTTCCTGCAAAATAACGGGCCCACAGTCAGCCTCTGCCCTATAAATGTCTGGGAAACATTTAAAAAGCAATGTTAAACGAAGGTGACTTTAGATGATGTCGAGGTTGGGGGACGGGGGGTAGTTGAGAAGCTTGGCTCGCAAAGTTCACCGTGACCCGTGACATAATATTTGAAATGCGCCTTCCTGTGTGCGTGCGTTTGTTTACAAATCGCTGGCGATCTGCTATTCCTGGTTTTTGTGTGCTTTGTTTTGCTTTTGTCAACCGGGAGGTGAAACTTTCAGGAAAGGAAGACGTTCCTGCAAATTTGCTGAACTTTTCGGGGGAGAAAAAGTTAGAGGCTTTACTCTGAATGTTCCCACCCGAGAAATTTTACCTTGGGCGGAAACTTTCTAAAAGTAGGATACAGTACAGCCCTTTAATATTAAATATTTAATATTTAACATAACGTTGTTCAGAAGAATGGGAAGGAAAGATTTTCTTCTTGCCGTCTTTTCCGGGCTAGACGACGGGATGTTTCCTGCTACGATTTTGGCAGAGAAGGAGAACAGAGCGAGCCCCCCCCCCTCGCAACCCTTTAGAAGGGGGAAGCGAAGAAATCGACTCTTCCAGTTTGAGGGGTCGCTTTCTTGGGAGCAGTTGGCCCCGGATTCAAGCTGTAGCTATTTCCCAACCAGAAGTCGTGGTTAAGTCTCGCAAAGGCTGCGAGATCAAGGAATCATTAACCCAAGTGGCGAATGCCCAGACCCATCAAAGCTCTCTCTCTCTCTCTCTCTCTCTC
>JAHTLZ010003468.1:13486858-13544104 GCA_023846285.1 Phrynocephalus versicolor | reverse complement strand
GATGATGATGATGATGATGATGATGATGATGATGATGATGATGATGATCCTTGAACTAACCAGGCCTGTCCGTGCTTGGCAACAAAATCAGACTCAGTCAGTGTATCCATAGTAGGAATTAAGGAGGGATGCTTATATGTGCTTCTGAGCTCCAACCATCTCCTGAGCAGTCCTTCTCTTTCCTTTTCACCCACAGTGAAAGCCCATGGGACCACATCTTCCTCCCCCAGAACCAACTTCACCACCAGGCAGCTGACAGAGCTGGAGAAGGAATTCCACTTCAACAAGTACTTGAGCCGAGCCCGCCGAGTCGAGATTGCCACTGCTTTGCACCTCCACGAAGTGCAGGTGAAGATCTGGTTCCAGAACCGCAGGATGAAACAGAAGAAACGAGAGAAGGAGGACCCTCTCTGGGCAGCTGGAGCGAGCTGCCACCAGCTGGGTTCATTGTCTTCAGAGAAATCAGACTTTTCGTCGACACCACTGTCCCCAAGCAGAAACATTGGGGCCACCCTTACGCTTTGACCGGGAAAGACAGAATCATCAAGCCACATTGTTTTCTTGTCGGGAGTCCAGACATTCCCAGAGGCAGCGTCTGAAGGCACATTTCTGGAGGAGGCAGGGGAATCACTTCCCCATTTCCTCATACCTCAGTTGAACGCAAGAAAGTGGCAAAGACCATATTTAGCTATGACTTGGAAACTGGCATGGGTGGGTGCATGCTAGTGTATCTACTTTTGTTCTGCCATGGCAGCTTGATGGAAGACCCAGACTATGGGTGTCAGTTCCTTTTTAGACAAAATTAAAGGCTTCCTTGTGATGGGATGCATCAATGGAAACCCAATGAGTGGCATCAACAAGGACTTTCCAGTTCAAAAAAGTTTTGGGCACTCATAATTCATTCTTGTCAGTTTCCTCTGCTGTCTCCTACTTTCTCTTTTCTAATTGTTACTCACTTAATTTCAGATACTGTCCTAAACACCACAGTCAGTCATCTGCAAGTCTACTCAGAACTAAGTTTCATGGGAAGGAAGGAAGCCACAGCCCTACACCTTCAGATGGAAGTAAGACCTATACACTTGAACTGTACATATCTTACTTCTAGGCAGAGGTATAGTCCCAGATCACTTAACTTTTAGCTTAATTGAACCCAATAGGTGATTAGGTAAAAATGTAAAGATTCACACTGGGGAACCCACAATGCAATCCTTATTGTCATCTAAGTTTGAAGTACCTGGATCCCCAATGTCCTAATGTGTCATCTGTACAACATAATAACAATGACGTCCTGTGTAGCTAACAAAAAGATCCTGCTGTGCTCCTGCCATGGCTGTGGCCTTCCAAACAGGCATCTAGTTAACCCTTGTAAGGGCAGAATGCTGGACAGGCCTTGGTTTGATCTCTTGTGGCTCTTACTGTACTATCTTCTGACAGGAGCAGGTGCGTTGATGTTTCTTAGAGCAGTTTTTATCAGTTTATTTAATTATCTTTGTTGATCACCATAACACCACACATCATAAAAGTACTTAGGATACCCCTTCATTGGAATATCTCCAGTGCACATTCAGACAAAGAACATGGGTTGACCATAATGGTCTGATGTGCAACCAAACCATATGTCTGTCCATTCATTCTCAGAAATGAAGTCCTTTGAGACTATAAGTCAAGGGAGGGAGCAGTGGAATTTTACTGTACTATGACCCATACATCATATTCTAGGACTGGCTCTGAAAGCAAGAGCCCATGTCCTGGTTTCCCGAACAGTTCCTAGGTAGAGACTTCCACACCCAGCAAGGGTGATACAGAGGCTGTTGGGATGGTGATTTCCCACACCACTGAATCCCACACCTTGTCTCTCTCTGAACTTCCTGCTGTAATCCTGGCAGTCTGTGGATTTCTTCCACAACACCAGGTTGGTGTAAGCTGACCCAGTTATAATATGAAATGGATAGGAGTGTATAGAGTGGTAAATTAAGACCCAGGACATTAAAAAAAAAACAAAGATACCTGTAGAAATAGACACTGATGGAACTGGTTAGTTGATATCTATCAGTGGTTGTATTTGCAATTTTGGATTTTTTTGGGGGTGGAGTGGGGTGGGGAAGGGAGGTCTATGTGGCTGCCATGATTGTAGCTAGCTGCTCCAGCACCTCCCGTGAACCAAAGTGGCCAAGATACCCTGAGAAAAGAGAGTGGTGAATAAAGCAGTTTTAGTCTTATCTATATGATGGAATTAAACTTCTCAAGGTACCTCTCAAGGTTCACTAGAGAACTCTATCAGAGAATGCTGTCTGATCCCCTAACTCAAGTGGGATCAAGCTGCCCTGAATGAGTGGTGCAGATACAATCTAGTTACCGTGCAGAGGTCAGCGATGAACAAGGCTGTCTGGCCAGTTCAGTGCAAAATTTCCTGCATCTTCCACTTGTGAATTCCTAGCCTTAAAGAACTATTTGAGAAAAGCCACTCATGGCCTGTTTTTAAAATCAACAACCACCCTACTGGAAACTGAGTTCTAAATAGCACTGTAGCACTACCAATAATGGTTGGCATAGGACTGATGAGTCCTGCAGCAAAGATGACGAAAAGGTAGTTTTGTGGTTGAGCTCGGGCTTGATTTGCCTTAAAATTCAGGAGCGGTCTTCTTTGTTACGCCCTCTAGTCTAGCCCATTCCCTGGGAACCAGCATGTTGACACCAGAGCTGTTGTTGACTGATCCTTCCTGGAATATCCCAGCAGCTGGCTTACCTGGAGAGAAGGAAGGAAAGTCATGCTGCCCTTGAGGTTCCAGAGTGTCCAAGTCATTTATCGCTTCAGCCATAAATCATAGCAAGCTCCAAAAGCACCCAACAATCACATTACAAATATAGCAAGTCCTGCAGACAGGCCTTTGAGAGATCACATCCCTGATTTCTACAGTTTTTGCATTGGATAACGAGTGTCCAGTTCAGTGCTTTAAAACAGGACTAGAAGTTTGGAGGGAGGGAGAGAGAGAGAGAGAGAGAGAGAGAGAGAGGAGTGCAGTGCTCTCTTCCTAGTTAGAAAAAGGGCACGAAATCCAAGATGATACTTACAGCAGGTACTGGCAGATTTCTGGACTGTGTTCTCCATTTTGTGTCATTATTTTCACTACAACCCTGAGATCTTTCACTTAAAGCCCGGTGCAAAAAAAATATGCACTTAGGGTTATTTAACTCAAAGTGCATAGGTTCGCTTTAGGGCTGTAACTACACGACGGGGGTGGTTGCAGCAATTGCAACTTTGCTGCAAGGCAGAAGCATTTAAGAGTGTTGAAATGCAGGGCTGAATATAGTGGTGAGCAGAAAATACACTGGAACATTTCCCTCAACTGTCTTTTCTTTTAAGAAGGATAGCCTCTTTTTTTTTTTCTTGTAGGAAGAGCTTCAGAGCAGAACAGCTGGAGATGACACCACTTATGGCTAGCTACATCTCTGATTGCTTGGAATAACAGAACCAACCAGAAGTCACCATCCTCTCGTATAAGAAGCCATTCCTAGTTATCCCTGCCTTCATTTTAGCAATATAATTCAGGGTAGGAGCCTGTCGTTTTGTCACTACTGTTGTTATAGATCAGGGAGTCAGAAATCATTGTCAATTTATTGCAAAGCATCTAGACAGCTCCTGGTAGATCTAGAAATATTGTTGTTCCTGGTAGATCTAGAAATATTGTTGTTCTCAATCCTGGGCCAGAAAAAAGACAGACACCAGAGTCACTCAGTACAGCAGCTGAGTGAAATACAACAGTCCTTGGCAATGCTGCAGCTGACATTCCCCCACCCAACTTGTATAGGAGCAAGAAAGTTTTATAGCAGTTGCCAATCCCCCCCCCCAGGTGTCTCCCTATGTTCTCGTTGAGCAGACTATTTGCAGATGTCCACTCTCTCCTTATCGGCCTAGATGCCCTGAGCACATCCGAGCTCGCCTGATTTCAGAAGCTAAGCAGGGTCGGCCCTGGTTTGTACTTGGATAGGAGACCACCAGGGAATGCCAGGTGCTGTAGGCGCCTGGAGTAGGAACTGGCAAGCCACTCCAGTATTCCTGCCAAGAAAAACTCCATGGACACGGAGTCACAAAGAGTCGGTCACGACTGTAACGGCACAACACCCACACCCACACCCACATTTTCTCCTTACAAAGCACTCCAGGTTTCAACAAACCACCTCAGCCTTCCTAGTGCTGACACTCTGCAGTTTTCAAGTGCTGGCTTAATTGGATCTAGGATCCTTTTTGGGTGGAGCCTGGAGCCCTTTGAATATTGTATGTAAGGATGGCCACTGAGTTATGGGTGCTCCTCCTCCTCCTCCTCCTCCACCACCACCACCCTGAAGGGCACTGCCTAGGGTTCGTATGCTCAAGAAGAGAACGTGAGGTCCTGGTTTATGCCAGAGACCAGAAATGAATGCATTGCCTTCGAGAAAGGACAAAATAAAACCCTGTATGCACATAAAGTTTAAAGTGGATGAGGAAGCTGTTGCCCCTGCCTGGACTATCCGAAGAATGACACAGGTTGATTGTACAGTGATTAGGTTTTTGTTATTCATTATAATGAATAATGTTTGTGTACCTTTGAGTTTGATTCATGTAAGTGAACAAAGTGGAGGCGGGGAGAATGACTGAGAAAATCAAAATCTTACTCTATTTGTTCTTGGCCTTGTTTATATCCCATTCTGCCCCCCCTCCCGTTCCCCACCCCACCCCCACCCTGAGGAGTTTGGAGCTGTTTGTGGAGAGTCCCTCCCTTTCAAGAAGCTCAGTAGGTCAAAGCTTCTGCAGCCGGGGCATGCTGGGACGTCAGATCATTAACATGCAGAGCACAGGCTGGGAAAGAAGATGAATGGTGGGCACCCAAATTAGTTGGAAGTACAACCCGGCCAGGTAGCGAATGATCACAAAGGTTGCAATCCACAAAACATTTACTCTGTAAGTGCTCCCTTGATGTCAAGGAAATTGTTCAAGAGCGGGCGGTTTGTGGTTTACAGCCATTAGCAGAGTAGGGCTGTTCCCTTGATCTCAGCCAAAAGAGCAATGAATGAGGCACAATAGCGAGAGGAAATAACTCCACTTCATCTAGTTCATAATATTGAAAAAAGGCATCACACATGGGGGGGTGGGGCAGGCGGTTTGTGGGTGGATGAGGAGAGAATTCCAGAAATGCTTAAATAAGATCCATTTACTGATCTTCTCATCAGCTGGATATATCTGCACTCAAGTATCTGTTGGGAATCCTACATGTTTCATTTTTGTGTCTTCATTTCATTTTGGCTGAATATTTATTTCCCTTGCTTCTAAGGCACTGGCTTTCTGCAGAAATTACAGGGAGAAGTGGGAGGGGGGTGCCACCGACATTGAACAGGAGAGTGGTGATGAAGGAAAGGAAGCCAGATTGCAAATACATTGTACGGTCCTGCCTTTCTGCCCCCCACCCCCGAATAAACACTACTACCCCTGGTATACCAAACAGTGTGGCCTTGTTGATTTTATCATTGTTAGTACAGTATTCTTCTTTGGAGTGGAGAGCATAATTTACTAAGCCAGATACTCAGGATTTACAGAAGTAAGAAGGTGACTGGGAATCTTCAATGCTTTTGTATTTACATCAGTAAGTCTTGGATCAATACAAGAATTTTCCTTTACTGAGGTTGGTTCATATTGGTGCCCTAGTATTTTTTTTTTTTAAAAGGCATTCTCCACCCAATCATGATCATTTCAGAAGGGAAAACAATCTCCAGAAGGGGACAAATAACAATCAAATACAGTACCTGAAAGTTGGAGATGTAAGGGTTAAGAAAATGCTTAATAATTTGTTTTATTTTGTTTTATTAGACCTCCTATGTTTCTTTCAGTTCATATTACACGGAATGGCAGGAGACACTGGAGCCACACACAAAAAAGATGCTGACTGGGGCGGGTTACAGGGATCACATTGCACCCATACTAAAGCTGCTCCATTTGCCAGTCAGCTATTGGGCACAATTCAAGGTGCTGACCTTAACCTTAAAGCACATAATGGACTGAATCTCACAGTACGAACTGGCTCAGTGCTTAGGTCATCAGGAAAGGCCTTCTCAGCTGCTGCGCCCAGACTCTGGAACTCCCTCCCACTAGAGACCAGGTCTGCCCCATCTCTGCTGTCTTTCCAGAAGCAGGCAAAGACATTTCTCTTCAGGCAAGCTTTCTCTGAATGGAGGACTTCCTACTATGTAACTTTATATGGATTACTATACATGATTCCATTGATTGATTTCATAAAAATACCAGTGTTTTCCATCGTACTTTCCACCCCTCGTAAAGGGTTTTTCTTTTTGCGTGCTCTTCGTAGGTTTAATGTTACCTTTTAATGTTCTAAGATGCCTCTTTTAATTCCCTGTTCTTAACTTAAATATGTCTTAAATGTTCCAGGCTGTATGTAGCCCCTCATTATTGTAAGCCACCTTGGGTCCTTTTCCAAGGAGGAAGGTGGGGTAAAATTTTTCAAAATAAAATAATAATAAATAAAATATTAAAATGTTGATGAACCTAATTTTTTTCAATCCAGAATATTTGTGTAACTCACAATGTTCTGCATGTAGAAATCCATTGAAAGGACTGGGAATCAGGTGAAGGCATCTGAACAGGATCTGTAAGCAGTTTTACTGCATAGAGAATCCCCATGATGGTGTGGAAAAGTCCCCTTCTTTTAGCTGGCACTGCTCAGTGGATCCATAAAATTCAGGTGTTCTGAATATGAGAGGGAAGCATGACAAAAATGACGGCCCTGCAGAAGCCACCCTTGTCATCCTTTCAAAAGGTATTTTCAGGATGGAATAACTGTGGAACCAGCACAGATGGAGGTGAACAAACATGGTATTTACTCGTAAAATATGCAGACCATCTTTCTTGTCTGAAGCAGGATTCAGCATGGCCAGCAAATGTTCTTCTAAAATGAAGGAAAATCTCCTGTGATTGGACTAAACATTATTTAAGAATTACTCAAGACATTTCATCCTTTAAACAAAAAAAAAATAATGAAAATCTGTACAACGGCACCGAGGGACTTCTATGGTGCTTTCCATTGCTTTCCAGCATTCCCATTTGCTTTCCAGAAGGCCGTACTACCTTCCCCCTGACATCACCATTTGCTGGTTGGTTTCCCTGGCTAAGAAAGGGTTCCTGACCCACCCCCCTTTCTGAAGAAGACTGAAATACCTCTCCTGAAGCTTGGATGCTGCATTAGAAACTTTTTCAGATGAAATATGCCAGTGTTTCTGGGTCTCGCTCATTTTCCTGTAGCTTTGCCTACTGGAGGAACGCGCCCTCCAAAACTATTTAAAATTTAGTCCAGCCCTCAGGCTTGAAGAGGCGACTTTCCTCGCTATGCAACAGCCCTGTACGATGGGTTAGGGGGTTATATTACCCTGACATTCCAAGGGGGGCGGCTGAAGCTGAAAGGGTTACCTCTGATGAGGACTCCATAGTCCATAAGCGGCCTTGCTTAATGTCTCTCCCCCTTCAATACCCAGCCAGCAGTTTCTGCTGAGAAGCCAAGAACACAAAGAAGGTCTCAACAAAAAGGGAATCAGGAGAAATAAGTACTTGGATGGGAGACCACCAGGGAATACCAGGTGCTGTAGACACCTGGAGTAGGAACTGGCAAACCACTCCAGTATTCCTGCCAAGAAAACTCCATGGATATGGAGTCACGAAGAGTTGGTCACGACTGTAACGACACAACACACACACACACAGGGAAAGGGAATAAAGCTTTTAATGAGCAGATAGGAGTACCTGGTGCAGGCTTGAAGGAGGGGTTTGCTCCCAATTAAGAAAGAAGAGATGAGCACTTTGAAAATGCCAGCTGAACCAGATGTACCTTTCAGGGGGCGTAATTTGAGTGTGGCAGGTGTGTCAACAATTGCCATGCATGTGTATATGGATGGGGTAAGGTAACTGAGATAGAAGGAGTACAGGGTGGTGATTTTCATATTAAGCACATTGCCCCTTCACAGTCTTTCATTTTCCCTCTCTTTATGTCCATTGTATGTGTTTGTATGAGAGAGAGAGAGAGAGAGAGAGAGAGAATGAGCAGGCTCTGGCCTTGCTCACTGCTGGCATGTGGCTTCTGACAGATCATCTTTCAAGGACTGCAGACCTTTAAAAAGAATCCCTCATTCCTAGTCTAGTAAATTCCTGAGCTAGGTTGTTGTTTGTTTTAACAGGGAGTTTCTTTTGATGCAATGCTATCTACCTCCTTAGTAAGAAGCTGGTATGCAAACACTCAGCTGCTGTGAATATAGTGAGATGAGTGTGCATGTGTGTGTGCAAGCACACACACACACACACGTGATTTTCACAAGTGCTCACCACATCCCTTGAGCAACAGCCATGATCTTAAAGCTCCAAAGAAGGATTGGATCTTTGTGATCTAATGGGGTGCCCCAGCTGTCTTCTTTAAAAGCAAAAGCAGAGGGTGCCATAACAACCTGGCATCATCCTCAACGCAGTGCCATCAGAAGTACCTAAATACCGCTTCGGATTAATCATGAAATTGTGCCTTGTATGGTCAGATTCTGCTGTTTCTTGATATTGGCTGGGACAAGTCTTTCTTATAAAAACCACCACTGCCTTACAGAAAATCCATACAGGCCCCACTCTTCCTTTCACCTCTGACCTTTTGACCTCTGCCTTGCCTCAGGGCAGTGGTGACCCGGTCAGTGCCTAACCCTGAGTCAATAAGTCTACCTTCATTAGCATAAAACATGAATCCAGTGGCAGTTTGACAAATTATAACTTCAAGCTAAAGATCTGCCAACTGGCTAACTCCTGTAATGACTATTTATCATTGGAAATGGTAAATCATAGGAATTCAGATGACTTAATTATTCAGATATAAAAGAACAAAAACAAGAGAGAGCAGGCGAGGGGGGAGAATCTCACCCCCCCCACACACACACACACACTTCTGTGTGATATCTAAGGAGAAAAGCATCTCCACAAAGGCATGATCCTTCCTCTGTGTGGTTTTGGCAGTGAGAGAGGGAAAGGGGGGGCTCCCTTTGGCTGCCTTTACCAGGGTCATCCATTCCCTCTCACTGAGAATCTCATTTGACACTCCTTTTTGTCTGGTCTTTCTTTTCATTTTTTTAATCCCTACTTCTCTCATTTTTCTTTTACTTTGTCATTCTTCCCCCTCATCTCTTGCTCTCTCTCTCTCTGTTTATGTCCTTCTTTCTTAACCTTCAACTTTGTGTCCCTTTCCCTTGTGTCACCCTCCCTCCCTCTATTCATCATCATCTAACATTTCTCTCTTTTAACTCCTTCCCCCCTCTTCCATCTATTCCCCTTTGGACTACATCTCCCATAATTCCTTGCAATTAACCACGGAGTCTGTGGATGATGGGATACTTGGGTGAAACAGGCAGACCCGAACGAGTGACGGCCGAGGAAATATTGGGTGAAACTGGCTGATTTTGGGCAGGGAGCTGGATCAAGCGGTTTTGATCAGAAGGCGCTCCCTTCCCTTCTGGGACTGTTTTGTTCCAGGCATATCCTGAGAATGACTGAATTGAATGCATAACAAGTCCCTTTCCTTGAAGAAATGCAGTAATGACTCTCTGATCCTAGTTTGATTGTCATGGGTCTCTTCTACAATTTTGTAAATGTGAGAGGCATTTTGAATGGCCTGCTGTAGAGATATTTTGTGCTCTAGTTCAAGGTGTTCTGTAGAGGGCCCAGCAGAGACTTCTCAGTTCTGGCCAAAACTAAGGCCCAAGGATCTGTTAACCATGGCAACCATTGTGCTCTCAAACTGCCGTAACTGTGTGGTGCCCAGGCACCCTTCCTCAACATTGTACTGTACAGGGTTTATAGAGGGACTCGCCCATGACCCTCATCCTACTAGACCCTTGTTCAACCTCCCCCACCCCATTCCTATACAGTGGTACCCCTGATAACGAATTTAATTCGTTCTCAGAGGCAATTTGTTATCCGAAAAAATTGTTATCTGAAATGTGGTTTCCCATTAAAATGAATGGGAAACTGATTAATCCATTCCAGAGGTCCGAAAAAAGGCAAAAAAGCTGGGGGTGGGTGCGTTTCCAGACCTCTTTATAAAATGCACTTTAAAGGCGTGCAGTGCTGAAACACCCTCCAGAACATCCCTCTGCAGTGCAATGCAAACATGGACAAGAGAAACCAGCAAGACTACCCCAGTCTGTTCCTACCCAAAGTGCTATGGGGAAAATGCAATCAAACAAACATAAGCAGGAAGAAAAATCCAGCCCATTTTGCCTGCAGAGTAATGAAAAAAGACTGCAAACACGGAGAAATGAAACCAGCAAGACTACCCCAGCCTCTTCCAGCCAAAAATGCAAAGAAAAGTAGTGCAAAGATTAATAAAAGCTAGCTCCCTATCTTACCAAGTTCAAAAGGTGCAAATCCCTCAGCAAAACATGTCCAGAATGGCTCCAAAACACCGTGAACAAAATGCTCTAACTCTTCCCACCCCACCATAAACTATGCATCCTGCAATGCATGCAGGGTAGACATTTTTTGCAAGGCATTATGAAACATTTGTTATCTGAGGCAGCCCATAGGGAACATTCGCTATCCGAGGCAGCCCTATACCTGGAAATTTCCTTTTTTTATCCGAGGTATTACTGTATTCTGTTTTAACCTCCTCCAAGGTCTCCCATGTTGTGTCACCACCACTGTGAGGCATGCTGGGAAATTGATCTCAGTGCCCCCTAAACTCCTCTAAAGGTTGCCTTTCAGTGACTTACATACTATCCTTGCCACCTGAAGCTGGTTCTGCTGGTGGTACTTCCTCTGATGACCCTTCCAGGCTGGTCCATCTTTAGAGGAAGGGATTCCTACATAAGAGCCATTGGCCAAGGGCTCCCCCAAGACTGAAGCTGGTCCCACATTCATTTACGTCTCCTATATTCACATCTGTCTGGCCACCGATAATGGGAGACCGAGAGACACCTCTACCAGAACGTGACCATCAAAGTCCAATTCCATCAAAAGCAGCACTGGTCAAGAACAAGGGCTTTAGCTATTTTGTATTTTTAGTACCTAAGGCATCATCTAGTTAGTAACTTTAAAATAATCCCAGGGAGAATCTTTTGTGTTCAAGAACATGGGCTTTTTATGCACATGGAAATAAATCTGATGAACATCATCTGCATCTATTCCTAGCTATTATTCTCGCCATTAAACATTACTATATTACAGAGCAGAGACTTCATTCATAATGACAGTGTACTAATTACCCTGAATGGCTAATTTGATACCTGCACACCTACCAATGATTCATTCATGTGAGTGACCATAGGAAGTAAGTCTTACCTCTCCCTCCTAAATGTTTTCATTATTTTAATGTACGCAGACAGACACATTGTGTTGCAATACCTAATACACAGGTTTCTAGTATCTTTGGGTAAACTATCTCCATTTTGGAACTGAACTATTGTTCCCCTTCGGCTGCCACCTACTTTTTGCACAACCTTCCTTGATTTAACAACTCTGAAGAATGTAGAAGCATTCACCATTTTGGGACATAATGAGAAGGCCTTCTCAACCGCTGTGCCCAGACTGGAACTTCCTCCCACTAGAGGCCAGGACTGCCTCATCTTTGTTGTCCTTCCGGAAACAGGCAAAGGCCTTTCTCTTCAGGCAAGCTTTCACTGAATGATGGACTACCATTACATGTCTTTTATATGAATCTATAGGTTCACATAGACTTTGTGCTTATAACTACTTGTAACCTTGTAGCATTAATGTAATGTTGTCTAATGTCTATTGATGCTGTAAAATGTCCCTCAATTTCTTGTTCTCAATACATGAACATGTCTTAATTGTATTGTACTGTATATTATCATGTCTTAATTGTGTTGGACTGTGTATTACCCCTTATTACTGTGAGCCACCTTGGGTCCTTTTCCAAGGAGAAAGGCGGGGTTAAAATACTCTAAAATAAATAAATGAACAAATAAACAAAGATATTGACCAGTATCAAGGGAAGAATTAGTTTATTCATGACCTCATGACTTGCCCCCACCACACAAGTGTTAGTCCAATCATCTACCCATTGGAAACTGGTATCTCCAGTTTAATGGGATAGTGAATCTACTCCAGGTTCTAATTTGATCTTTACAGGCACTATCCAAAGTACTCAAATGAGACTAAGGCTGTAAAGTTTTGATTAAAAACCCAGAACAGATTCATTCTTCCTACCCTTGAAATCCAAGTCACCATGATTTCAAGGCAACCCTGTTAAGGGTTGGTAGAGGCTATAGTGCAGGCAAGTCCAAACTTCGGCCCTCCTGATGTTTTGGACCACAACTCCCAGAATTCTAAGCTTATGCCAATGGCAAAGGACTGTGGGAATTGCGGTCCAAAACATCTGGAGGGCCGAAGTTTGGACATGCCTGCTATAGTGTAACAGGTGACAGTGTTTGACATGGCAGCCAATGCCAATGCGAAGAGGCTATTCATTACATCATGCAGGTGCTTATGTAACAATCACACATCACACAATGGCACCTGGATACTCTGAACAAGCTGAGCTTGAAATCAGATTCATAACATGGGCTTCTGTATCAAGATAGAGGAGATGAATGCCCACAGCACAGAAGAACCACCCAAGGTACTCTCTGCTGGAGAGAGAAGAGGTGTAACAATGTCCTTCTCAAAGGTACGGTAAAGAGATCCCAGTCTTGTGGTCCCAAGGCTTTGCGACAATTTTCCAACTGAAAGTACTTGCTGAATTCCTTGTGATCTCTGCCTAAAACAATACCAAGATTTAAAGCCACATTGCAGTGTAAGTATACTGCCATAAAACCAAACAAACAAAAACAAACAAACAAACAAACAAACAAAAGCTTTGAGTGGCACATTAAAAATAAAGAGCCTCAACAAGAATAGACAAATTACTGTACATGATTGTGACCTCTTAACACTTATGTAAATACAACTAATACCACCAATCTACCCTAGAGAGGACTAATGATAGGATTCATCCCTAAGTATTGTTAAGGAGATGTGGACTAAGGCGATAAAGGCTTCTTCCAAAATATCTGATTCTTAAGGCAGCACACTCTGTTGAGAAATTAGTAGCATTTCCAAGAGTTCTTTCCTTCAGAACAGAAACAAAAGAATGTTTGTTAGTTTAAAATGATTAATTATTACACTTTATGATCAAGATAATCATGCTTGGTACAAAATGTCTTTTGCCCACAAAAGAATGCAGCTTTCTCTGCTGTCCAGCCTTCACACTCATACACACGGTGATCAGGATTGCAGTGGGGATGATCTTGGTCTCCAGTGACACATCCTTACACTTGATGATCTTCTCAAGTTCCTTCATTGTTGCCCTTCCAAGTTTCAGTCATCTTCTGATTTCTTGACTCTCCTCCCCTTACAGATTGATGATTAAACCAGGGTATACAAAGTTTTACTGCAATTTCTTCCTTGCTTATATCCTTCCATTAACCCCCCATTCATCTCCATTGTGATGATGCAATCGTAATAAATAATTTTGTTTTTATTCATATAAAGTGGAACAATTTTATGGTCTATGACAGGAATCCAAGCTACCAGACTTCTGTTTTCACTCTGTCAACCAGGCTTAAAGAACCTCCAAAGTTGCTCAGCATTGTAAAGTGAGGGATTTCTTACTTCCCATTATATTTTATCACTTCTAACTCAAGGAAAGGGAGGAAGAGAAAGTTTACACCAAAGTACTGCTCCAGCACATGCTGAAAAACATATATTGCTTTAGAATTTATGAGGGAGGGTATTTCCTATAAATCAGCTTCTGTGTCCCCTCCACCCTCCATCCTTGGGACTGTGTTGAAACTTAAACACCTGCATCTGATTATCCTTACATTAACCAGGGGGAAAACAGGCTGCCACCTCCAAGACAAAGAGGCTATGAAATGTAAGTGTGTGTGTGTGTGTGTGTGTGTGTGTGTGTGTGTGTGTGTGTGTGAGAGAGAGAGAGAGAGAGAGAGAGAGAGAGAGAAAGTAGTAGTCATTAAGTGGAACACATTAATAGTCATTACCAACTGCTGCCCATACAAAATTGAAAGCCAATCTTTATCTCTATCTCTTTAGCCATCCGTCATCCACCTACCTCTCCACCTACCTGTCTCTATTTGCATAGATATTTGCAAGATGTCTGGAATTCTGCATGGTTCTAAAATTCTGAGACTAGAATTAATTAGCCAAACTCTTGCAGCCAGTATATGCATGCCTTCAATTTGAACAGCATGCTGCTTTAGCACACACTGAAAATAGATCCTACATTAAGAGCGAGGGAAACACAGTTCTCCTTTTTTCCGTTCAGAGGCTTTGTATTGTTCTTGCTTTAGGAAAGGTCCTTGGAAGGGGAAAGTTGTCCCATTGAGGATTAATGCAGAGGTGAAGGGGCATGGATTTTCTCCATGCTACTTAAAAGTTTTCTCCAGATCCCTGAGGACTAGAAATTGCATGATCCCTGCTGAGATTTTCTCAGGACGCCTTCTGGTCTATCCCACAGATATACAGTATATATTTGTGCCTTTGACTTCCACTGCACATCTTCCAACTAGGATAGCAATAATGCAGAATCAGTGAACTAGGCAGAAATAAAGTTGATCCCCAAAATACTTACATATGACCGTAAACTAAAGGCAAGAAGGCAACAGACAGCTGCTCTGCTAACTCTCTATAGTCTCCTGGCATAAAAGGGAAGATCTTGCTCTAGGACCCAGGTGCAAGCTCTACTTATTCGCTTTTCTCCCTCTCTTATCTTCATTGACAAGTATGCCCTGTGCAGTTATACAATATGTTCTAAACAAGGTGTGAGGGCTCAGCTCCAACCCTGGAGCTGAATCAGGCCCTCCTGAGGCTCAGATATGACCCTCCATTGTCCCCAGCTGGTGTACACTAGTGATCCCCCGCCTATCACAGGGGTTAGGGACCTGACCTGACCCACAATAATTGAAAATCCAGGATATGCGGATGCAGGTCGAATCAGGCCTGGGGGGGCCTAGCTAGGGGCTCTTGTACTTACCCCCAGCCTGGCCCTACCCCGAATGGGCCTGTGACAGCCTTCCCGGGCCTTCTGGAGGCCCCAAAAGGGCCTCCCTGCAAACTGGAACTGACTTCCAGAAAACTAGAAGTGACTTCTGGATCACCAAAAATCATTTCTGAGGCCTCCAAGGGACTTTCCCCCCTTGCCCCAGGTTCGCAGGGGAGGCCCTTTTGGGGCCTCCAGAAGGCCCAAGAAGTCCCTCACAGGGCTGTTTGGGGCAGCTCCAGTCCTAGGGTAAGTATGTGGGGCTTGAAACAGGACTTCCCCCCCTTTTTTCATATACTGCACTCCCGTGATATAACGGGACCACAGTATATGAACCGCGAAAGGGCGGGGGACCACTGTACACTGCTTCCATGAATTACCATTATTTTACCATTCCCATCCCCATCCCCGAATGCTTGCAATGCTTTTTAAAAATCCTTCCCACTCATGGCTTTCTTGTTCTTATTCTCTCATTCTCTCTCTTGATATAGATGCAGAAAATTTCTGCACACGAGTGGACACACAGACACATCCAGAAAATGGGGGAAAGGTGGGCCAAAAGGAAGCAACAAGAAAGGTGGAACAATCTCATAGAACCAGAGGTCAGGGCAAAGAACCTTCCGGTGGCAGATCTAGGGCCACACTCTCCACAGACACACAGTGTTGAAAAAGATGCCTGCAAAGTTGCATTTTTCCCATTATGCTGGTGGGGTTTTGTTTTTTTAGCCCCCAGTTTCTACTTCTACCCCACCTACCATTCAAATTGGCTTCCTGCAAACTTCTCTTAAACTGAGTCTGATCTCCAGGTTGATTTCCTACTCTTTCTTAAGTAGCCTACTCTTCCCTTGAACAAGGAAAGGTACTATCAGTACTGTATCTCCCAAGCTCCACCCATGGCTAGAATACAGCCCCCCAGTATGCTGATCGAATTGAAATTTGCCTCTCAGAACCAAAAATAATAAGGAGAATAACCTTCCCAAACCTTGATAAAGTAGGAGGACTTGCCCCGGAATGAATCTGGTTCAAACCCTACCTCAGTCAAGATGTACTTTGGGTGTTCTGGGGTTTGTCGCTCTCTTTTCAAGTGCCTCACATGATTGCTGCAAGGTGAAATGACATACATCGTCTTGGTCTCCCTGGGATGAAAAACATAGCCAAACAAACTTCCTGGCCTCACATAAAACTGAGAAGTGGGATGGCTGCTCTGTAAGATCTTTCTTGAAATCACCTTGAGCTTTTAAAGCCCTTGATTCCTTCAAGTACTTGAGCATATTATTGTTATTATTAATCATTTATATAGCACTTTAAAATGCAAATGGCTTTACAATTATTGTTATCTTGTTCCCTCATGGGTGACCTTAGAGAAGGAGGAGAGGTCTGTATGCCCGAGCTTGAAAAGAATTTGGGGTATGGTCACGGGGAAAGGGATGACAATGTTTCCGGTGAGAAATCATTAAAAAATTGGGGGACCTCCACCCCAAGATGTTCTGTTCCCTCCAAGTTTGGCTGTCTTCCTCACAGCTGCTGGGGGGAAACTAATCCCTCCCTCCCCCAGGAGAAGCATATCACTGTAAACTGCGCCTGGCATAGTGCAAAGTACTCGAGGCTGAGCTGGCCTTGAATGGGTAATTAGAAGCCATTAACTTTACTATCATAACAGCAGAAGAACTATGCAACTTTGACTTTGACAATGAAGAAACTGAAATGACTAGCAATTGTGTACACCTTGGTTCATTCCAGGGCTGCAATGAGGTTGGTGGTGAGTGGATAGCGTGTGGGCCATGTGCTGGGAGGGGGTTCGGAATCCTTGTTTCTCCCCAGGTGACACAGACCTTAGTTGTGGGCCTGGTTCAATAATCACTCCAAAAATGGAGACTGCATCCAATCAGTCAGAAGAAGACTGAGATTCAGAAGGGCAACAATCCTACCTGCACCAGAAAAACAGGAGCCTTTTGACAGGGACTAGAAAGATGCTAACAGGTATGCTCTGCAGGTGGGCTGGAGCGCTCTAGCAAAGACATTTTCTGATCGTCACCAGCTCCAAACAGGGAGTGAAAGTAGCTCGTGTAGTAAGCCTCCATAAGACCCCTTCCAGTTCTCCAGTTCCAAGATTAAAATGGATTTCTTCCCACTCGAGATGGGTGCGAACCACCAGTTCTGGTGGTTCGTGCCAGTAGATTTATCGCCTAAGCCAGGTATACCCAAACTTCGGCCCTGCAGATGTTTTGGACCACAACTCCCAAAATTCCAAGCCTTTATTTCCAATGGCAAAGGATTGTGGGAGTTGTGGTCCAAAACATCTGCAGGGCTGAAGTTTGGGCATGCCTGGCCTAAGCTTTCTGGTGCTTCAAAGTCCTGCCTCCTTTGGCGGACACCCACTCAGAGGCAGCACAGGAGGAGGCAGGACAGAGAAGCCCCACTGCCAACTCCAAGTGGAGTGAGGAGGGCTTTAAAGTGCCAAACACCCCTTTGGGTGATGAGTAAACTGGCACAAGCTGCAAAAACAGTGGTTCATGATCATCTCACCTTTGAAATTTCATTTCCCCCCTTTCTGTTCTCGCCTCGCTCTTTTTAATACTTCGGTGACCCAATAAAAGCTTTACTTAATTTTCACTTTTGGAAAAGAAAATGAGAACTCTACTCGTGATAGTACTTATGTCCCAATTTCAGACAGAAATGCTTTAAGCTCTAGTATTGAGGAGAGATAGACAACATGGGGGGGAGTAATGTTTAGATCTGAAACCTTGAATTAATGATTACTGCTTATGGGGTGCAGACCTATCCAGGAGTGTAGTGGAGGTTTAAAAAAGCAAGGTGACGGAATTCTGCTTCCTGTTCTGTTTGTTATTTGGAGTTTGAAATGTATAGTGTCATTTGCCCAAATGCCTGACTAATGGACAGCCCAAATTTGCTCTGGCAATGATCAAGGCTTTGAAATTTTTGTTCAGGTCAAAGGATGCCACAGGATTAGAAAAAGAGGCAAGGAGAGGCTGTGGCCATGTCTTTTCTTTCCATCAATTGGATTCCTACTTCATGTTATCTAGCTGTCTGAAGCAAAATGCCCCTCTGCTGGTTTGTTCCCATTTCTAATGAAATTGCTAGAGCTTGCATTTCACCTGGTTGGATGTTTTATGAAGCTGAACGTGGTCTTGAACCCAATAATATGCAGTCAGAATGGGGCACTAATGAATAAATTGACATTTTCTACCAGGCAACAATGAGCAAGGCTGCAAGTCAGGCTGATCCAGTGACTTGGCCATTATTCTGTGTCCAGTCCTATTCTAGGCATATTGGACGACACCGCCATCATCCCAAAGTTGCAGTCAGTGGTTGTGCTGTTATGGTGATAATGGGTACTGTAGACCTGAACATCTGGTGAGTCCCAGCTTAGGGAATACTGGTAGAAACACTATTAAAATGTTCTACTACGCCTCTAGATATATTGTTTGCTAGTGCTTTCATCTCTGGTGAGCAGTCTTTTGCAAGCTTCTGGGGTATTTCAGTGTCTGTCTGACTAGAGGCATCAGCAAGATGAAAGAAACATGTTGGTCCACCATGGGGAATAAGAATTATATCAAACCACTTTACACTCTTTAAAAACTGTCTCGAACCTTAGGATTAAAGGTACAGGTAACAGCCAAAGGCATATAGTCTGAAACACACCAGTGACACCTGTTTCTGTCTGCATGTTCCTGTCAGGCAGCTGTGCCAGTTTCAGGAAACAATACATTTGCAAAGTTTAAAAAAACTGCCTTTTTTTTAAAAAAGGCAAAGAGCGGATATGCCAAGAGGCGAGGAAACAGCTCAAATCAACATTCACCAATGCTGCCAAAGGAATTCTGGGAGTTGGAGTCTACTTCGGCATTTTGCACTGGCTTATTGAAATTCAGGGGAGCCCCACCTTTTCTTTTGCATCTCTGCATTGAGGGATAATTCGTACAGTTTTGTTAGGCAAATGGTTGCAGGGGCCACGTGGTACAAGCTAAATGTGTCGAGGTGTCGAATCCTCCTGTCCAATTCAGCTCTAACTCAGTGCAACAATATTTATAAGTGGGAAAGGGCTGGGGAAGATCAATCTAAATGCTAGGAGAACACAAAGTCAAATTTAGGTGGAGAAATTTAAATTAGCACAATTAGTCTGAGCAGTGGTGAGTGAATGAGTGAGTGAGTGAGTATTGGGTGGGTCAGGCTGCTTGTAAACTCCCTGAATGGTAACTAGTTGGGTACTAGCAGTGGTCAGAATAGTGAGCTACAAGGCATGTCCTCCCATTAAACAGAGTGAAGGGAAACATAATTTGGTTGTCCCAACACGACAAATGATTTAATATGTTATTCTTACATTTTTTTATTGCCACAGACTGAGATGGTCACGTAGGCTTTCCTGTCTTATTTATCTTATGTGGCAACTTTATTTCTTCCTTATTGAGGGAGGAGTTCCCAGGTGACACCTCAAGGGATGTGGAAATGGTCGAGGCATCTCTATAGGGTCAAGTCTGGCAAGTATTTCAGGCTTTCCCCACCCTAAGGCCCTTCTCAGATCCGGACACAGCCAGCCCAATGAAGAATTCTGAAGCACTCACACATTCCTTTTCTTTTCTTTTCTTTTCTTTTCTTTTTGAAATATTTCTGTGGCTAAAGAATAATATTATCTAGGTCTGCTTTCTGATTTTACCCGGGGATCCATATGGCTCAGTTTCTTCCCAATTTATATTCCACTTGCCGCAGGCTCCTTTACCTCGATGCTGAGCAATTTGCAAAAGAAATGGGAGAGAGGTTCACAGATGATTACAATGTCACGCCTTGAAACATTTTTCAGGGAGTAGTCGCCGATTTGCAGATTTGTCGTTCACTGAATGCAAGCTCTAAGGGTGCCATGTGCTTGCATGGCCGTCGCACCTCCAAGATCACCCGACAGAACCTTTGTAGCAAGTAGGTAGAGTCAGTGAAAATCATTTACCCATTCATTCTGTTAATGGCTGAACTAATTGAATTGAGGCATAAGGCACCAATATGCATCAACCGTCCCCAAGGTACTTCTACTGTATGTCAAATATCCTGTTGCAAGTGTGGGGTTCCAGCAACTACTTTGATATGTACAAGAACCAGGAGGTCTTCCACCCAATAGTGGGGTACAAACATTTGAGGCACAGTTGATTTCCAAACCTTTTTGTTTCTCTCATATTGCTCCATCCCACACTCAGCTCTGTAATCTTCAGCCTGAAGATCTGAAAGCCCAATAAAACAACTTCCTATCTTTGTTTTGATTTTTTTAAGAAGAACCACATTGATTTGATTTGATTTGATTTACAACTTGCAGCTCAGGAAGAATAGGCATATCATAAAAATTAAGAAAGAGGGTGGCTCTTAAGGACACAATCAGCCCAAGAGCAAGCTCTGAAACACACACACACACACACACACCACCACCACCACCACCACCACCACCACCACCACCACCACCACTTCTAGTCTTGCAAACTTTCTTTCTCTGCAGCCATATGGGAAAACATGTTGGGTGACTCGGAGATCTATCAAGAGATCTTGATCTTCCTCCTGTCCTTGCCATACAGTTTTACAAGGAATCTATTCTATACACATGGTAGAACAGTTCCCTTGGAAAAGGAATAAATATCAAGGATTTAGCCTACATAACATGAACTGCTGGATAGCTCAGTGTAGAGATGTGAAGGCCCTGAAAAAAATTGGGAAAAAAAACATTTTTCCAATTTTTTCCCTGAAGCCTTTTTGGGTTTTCTTCCGAAAAATCAGAAAAATTGAAAAAAGAAAAAGAAAAAATGATTGTGGAATGTTTTATTTTAACATAATGAATAAAACATTTTAAGACAGAGTGGTTAAACATTTTCCCAATAATTTATAAAAAAAATCATTGAAACTTACTCCCACTCCCTTCTATACATTTCTCCCCTCTTCAATTCTTTTTATGAGAATGAGGTTTTTATTTAATACTGTGGAGAGAAAATATGAATAATTGTTAATTTTGGATTTTTAAACATGGTTTTATAGAGGATTTTTTCTGTTCCACATAAGCTAGTAAACAGTTCAGGAGATTGCTCCATTTGTTACTTACAATTACAAATAAATATTATTTAAAAAGCAAATTCTGTTTGTAATAATTGTTTGGATGCACTGTATTTTAATATGCTAGTTCTGATAGTCTTATGCCAAGTCAAATTGTTTATAGCCATATTTTATGTTCCTAAACTTCAAGTTTATGTTCTTATCTTCATGCAGGCATATCCAAGCTTTGGCCCTTCTGATGTTTTGGACCACAACTCCCATAATTCTAAGCTTAGATTGCCAATGGCAAAGGACTGTGGGAGTTGCGGTCCAAAACATCTGGAGGGCAGAATCTGTAAAGGGGGTTGCTAATGTAGCATTTTTTCCATTTTTTTCTGAAAAATTCCATTTTTTTCCTTTAAAAATGGGGGAAATAGGTTGTTGTTTTTCTCAAGCTTCAAAATTTCCGGAAATTTTACATCTCTAGTTCAGTGGCTTAGGTCTCTGGCTCTACAGCCAGGGGTTGGGAATTCATTTCCTCACTGGGGCTCCTTGAGAGGGGCTGAATGTAATGATCCCTAGATAGTAGCTTCCAGCAATGCAGTACAAAGGCTATTAAAAGTTATTCAACAACATTGGCTTTTAAAGAAGCATGCAACTTGTGCATGCCTACCAGCCCCGCTTCCATGTGTATATATATTCCTGTACCAACAAGTGACCTCTATGGAACACAGAGCCTCCATTTTGAAATAGCCAGAGGTCTATATTTGTTTGGGTTTTTTTTTTTTTTTAGAAAAAAGAAATACCAGGAAGTGAGAGTGACTCTCTGAAGTAGTTCTATTATTCATGTGCATTATGAACAGGGGAAAGGATCTATAAATAGCATATTACAGTCCCCGCTGAGGTCAGGCACACCGTCTCCATCGCAACTGCAAGGTGAAGAGCACAGATCTGCTTTATTTGAAACGCCCCCCCCCAAAAAAATACACCTCCAGGATGGCTCTGGTTCATGGCCCAAGGCGAGCATGGCGGTTGACAGTCCAAAGTCCGCAGATGTGAGTCCACACACACATTTACAGATTGATGTTAGGTTAACTGTCATGCTTTGAGCAGATTGTAAAAAGAAAAGGGGGAAGACAACAAAACTGAACTACCTCACAGAGCTGTCCTAAGGATTTTTTTTTTTAAAAAAAGAAGTATTGCACTGTGAAACAAATAGAAATCAGGGACATTGCAGGAATAGCATTAAAGAACAGATCACACAGGACTGGAACTACTGTACAAGCAGGATGGAGAGGAAGGTGCAGCCTTTACGCCCATCCCTGTGCCATAAAAGGGGGGGGGAGCAATGGAAGAAATGGCCACAAGTCACCTTGCCAGCTCATTCTCCCCTACAAATCTGCTTTCCTAACCTCCACCCCCCTCTTCTTCCCCCATTTCGCCACCAGAGAGACAAGTATGATAGCATGGAAGCCTCCTTTAGTCTACAAAGCCATTGTGGTATAGTCAGGGGAGTGATGGAGCCTTGCGGCACAGTGGTTAAACGGCACTCAAGACTCTGCTCACGACCTGAATTCAATCCCAACAGGCTCAGGTAGCCAGTGGAAGGTTGACTCAGCCTTCCATCCTTCCAAGATCAGTAAATGGATTAGCCAGCTTGCTGGTGTGAGGGGGGTACAATGTGTAGCCTCTTATTTAAATTATAAACCTGCCAGAAAGAGCCTTAAGCACTATGGAGTGGCATATAAGCAGCACTTCTTCTTCTTTTTTTGCTAGGACACAGTGGGGTCTGGGTTTGTATCCCCACTTGGTCACGGGAAATAACTGGGAAGTGACACTGGCAAGACCACTCCTTACCTTGAAAACTCTATTGAGGTGGCTGTGTAAATCAAATGGGACGTGATACAGCACATAACACCAACAACAGCTTCTGCAAAGGTTGGGGTTAAGATGTAATACAACACATGGGTGTATGATAGCTGTTGTGAGTTTTTTGGGCTGTTTGGACGTGTTCTGGAACACGGCCAAACAGCCAGCAAAACTCACGACAGCTATCAGATCCCGGCCATGAAAGCCTTTGAGAATACATGGGCATGTGTTCTGCACATGCTCGTCTCCATCGGCTGGCAGAGGAGCTTGCTGAAGAATGGGAATGTTGCCATTCAGAGGTTGGTAGGCATCTCCCATTATCTCTAGTCATCATTGCTGATGGGGAGGGGCCATGTGCGCTGTAGTTTCCTCAGTACATTCTGGGCTATGACTTTCCCATCTCTGTGCTGACTGCAGCGCTGAAATCAAATTGCTGTTGCTTGTGAATGTTGCATTGGGGACCGTTCACATTTCACAAAGCTTCACATGCATGGATGACGCTGGACATTTTTGCTGTCTGTGGCAGAGCAGCCTCCCACCCGCCCACCCACTCATGGGATGGTGATGAATAGTGTCTAGATGATTATGGTATCTACTGGCCTTGAGCTGAACTTGTGAATATTGAAGACAAGTAACCAATCTGGAGATGGGTGGGAAAGCTAAAACACAGCAAAAAGTCATAAACTGGAAATCCATTAAAGTATTGTGCAGGAGGCTAAGTGATCCTGAATCTCGATACAGAAGCCCCTAGCATTGGCATTCATGCATGGAAGTCTTCTTGCTGCCATCCCCTCATTTAGCTAAGATGGAGAAGCAAAAGAATCAGGGTGTTACTTGAAAGAGAAGGAAGGAAGGAAGGAAGGAAGGAAGGCTAAGAAAAGTAATCTCGATATAGATCAAGAAACAAGAAAAGTGAAGGAACCTGGAGTGGCTCTCTACAAAGGTCAAAATTACCAGCCCCATGCAATGATGCTGTATTCTTAGTGTCCATCGCCAACCAAGGTATTCTGGCACATGTGGCTTAAGATCCCATAAATTCCTCTACCTATCCTGCGGGCAGTAATGACAAAACAAACAACAACTTGGTACCTTTTTGGTGCCCTTTCATCGCATGGAAGACCAGCCCGCTGACTTGGCCTCTACCCTTATTAGGCTTGGTCCTATGGCATGGTCTGATTTTTACTTCTCTCTTCTGCCTTGACTTGATGGTTCTGAATGCAAAGCCTCTCAACAAAGATTACAAGCATACCGTTTAACTTGTCCGTGAAGGGAAGGATGATGTTTGGGATTCATCCAATTCCAGATTAGCACTGCATGTTCTTTTTTTTTCTTTTTTTTAGCTGCCATAAATAACATCTCAGCTTGGGCACCTCCAACAGAGCCTGCCTGCATATTCATTGCTGGCTGCAGGGATGAGAGGGAGGTGGGCTGAGAAGGTGGAGGGGGTGGGCGGGCGGAAAAAGTGCTTTAGCTCAGCGGATCGCAAGGTGGGGATCAATAGGAAGAGACAGGCTGGAGACACGTTTCTATCACCCTGCGATGCTAGCTCAGCAGTCTTCCCACTCCCTGCCAGGTTGGAGAGAGCACACAGGGCACTTCCTCTCGCTTACCTATTCAAACAGGTCTCTAATCCATCCAGAGGAGGGTAAACAGCGCTGTGTGTCATGCCAAGGATTAACCACACAAATATCGCTAATGTATTCAAATGCACTTTCCCAATACCACATAATAACCAGAGGTTACTAATTAGCAAGGGTGATGCCACTGAGAATAGTAATGGTTTCATTTTAGGAACGTAGAAGAAGAAGAAGAGGAGGAGGAGGAGGAGGAGGAGGAGGAGGAGGAACAAAAAAAGAAGTCCCCTCTGTCTTTGCCTCCATATTCTTTCCTAATATCTATCTTGAACAGCAACCTTCACAGGCTGGAACAGCTCAGGCAAACAAGAATGCTAGGAAAAGCACGGAGCAGTGAAGAAGAAAATGAGATATTTTATTGTAAAATATGACTTTATTGTCTCCTGCACTGTGAGATTTGTCCTTTTTTAAATTACCTGCTACCCGCTTTATTTAAGTTAGCAACAGAAGCAAAATTATTTTTCAAAGACATCTCCCACCTCCTCCACCTCCTCCTCTTTCTCCCTCCCCCTCCTCCTTCCCCCTCTCGTTCTTTGTGCATCCTCATCTCCTCTTTAAACACTCTATTAGAAAAATATTGCCTCAGCAGCTGGGATGCATACACCAGCGGTTGGGGAGGGGGGGGAAGTGATGAGCAGGGTGGTGTGGGAGACTGTGCAATAAAGGAGAGAAGGAACCAATAAAGATTAATTATCTAATTAACAGAGATGTAAAAAACAGAGGGAGAAATAAATGCCTTGCCAACATTTGCTTGGGAGGTTTATTTCCTCCCCCCGCCCCTTCCTCTCTGTTATTCGGCAAGTCTTTAGAAAGAATAATACAGCGCAGCTCTTTCGCCCTTTCCTGCCACAGAGGGAAAAACACTGAGCAGAGCTGGCTGAAGGGAATTGGTCCTTGAGTGAGGTGAACAAGAAGACATTGCAATGCCCTCCTGGTGCAGTTTTCCTGGGAGTTGAATTCACCACATCTGAGGCACCAGGGTAACGTTTTGTGGGCTCAAGAAGATGGTGAACGATTAAGACCTCTGTCCTTCAAGAGAGGGAAACAACTGGCTGAAGAGCCAAGAGCAAATCAAAAGGGTGCTGCTTATATACTGCCCCATAGCGCTTAAAGCACTCTCTGGGCGGTTTACAAGCAATTAGGCAGGCTACACATTGCCCCCTACCCCAGAAAGCTGGGTACTCATTTTACCAACCTTGGAAGGATGGAAGGCTGAGTGAACCTTGGGTGAACCGGCTACCAGGGACTGAACTTCAGCCCTTGATTACAGTTATGGATTCAATACAGCAGTTTAACCACTGCACCATGAGGTGGCTGAGTTTTAGCATCTGCAAAGTGGACCACTTGCCCCGCTCTGCTAATGGTAGGATTGGCCCTGGTAGAGAACACAAATGCTGCCCAAATACAGAGCTTTCAAACACCGCTAATTTCAGTGCAGGATATTAACACATTAAAAAATCTACTCTCTTTCCCAGTGCCTAAAATAAGCTAGAGCAACGAGGCGTGTTTTTCTTATACAACTCTCTCACAGGTCTAGAGAATGAATGTAGACTATCAGTTTGGTCTGGATCGGGCCTTCACCACTTAATGATAACATGCTCGTTAATTAGATTTGCCAGGTTTCAGAAGGCTGGTGGAAGGAAGGGAAAGACACTGCTGAAAATAAAAAGACAACAGAGGACAGAGAGCTTCATAAAATTAATGTAGGTTAGTTTATAAGGGATGCATTAAATGCCATATTACTGATGTTTTCTCATCTTAAGGTTCATAATCTTTAAACCTGACATAGCCTATATCCCTTCGAACAGGGTGCAGTCCTGTGTAAAATCGGGTAGATGGCCCTGCAACAAGAGGATGAAGTCTAGCTTGAAACAGTTCTCACAATACACACAACATCGGGTTTTGGCAGCCTTCACCACCACCTCTAGATATTTTACATGCTTAATTCTCCTGCTGAGGAGTTAACTTGGCTGAATCCCATCCACTGTAAAACAACAGCCCAAAATGAGACTACTTACACTGGTTTCCGCAGAAAGTCCACCAAGTCAGTGGTCTTATTGCCTCTGTTTGCATTTACGGACCATAACAGTATATCAAGAGTTTAATACAAATGCAAGCTTTTATCCCGATTTTGATTATGGAAGTACAAATCTAACAATATCAATAAAAAGCCTCTAAACAGAAGAGAGGAGCCATTTATCAAGTTCAATGCCTTGTTCCAAGCCAGGCGTATCTACCACCAACCTCCCTCCACATTTTCATTAGACCATATAAGGAAAAAAGAAAACAGACTCCATTACACCAGTAAACACATCATGTATACAGTCCAGAGCCAAATGGGAGACAAATGCAAGTGGTGTATTTCCAGAACATCAATAATTCTTAAGCTGTGCGAAACAATTGTTTTACATTTATCACATCTGTGTCCTGACCCACCTCTAAGGAGGCAGGGCTGTCTACATCGCTTCTGTTTCCACAACAGAGAGCCCTCTTAGGATGGTTAACTGGAGCTCAGAAATCCCAAAAGTTACTTTTGGGGGTTAGAAATCCTAGAAATGCTGGTTGGGGCATCTTAGGAGTTAAGAATTCAGTTCACACAGAGAAAAAAGGGAGCAATGGGGGCAGGTAGTATATTGTGTTGTAGCTAGACCCAGCAAGGGGTCTGAATATGTGAGAGCTCTTCCATACAAAGACAAGCACGCTCACCACCAGCATGTGAAATTCCATCTAGGGTCTATGCCAGTGGTGGCCAAACTTCAGCCCTCCAGAAGTTTTGGACCACAACTCCCACTGTCATTGGCAATACAGGCTTGGAATTCTAGGAATTGTGGTCCAAAACATCTAGAGGGCCGATGTTTGGCCACTACTGGTCTACGCCATCCAGTCCAGGGTCCACTGGTTAGAACTAGCCTGATTCATTTTGCTGCCTGAGCTAAACAACAAATTTGGCACACACGGCCTGTGTAAAAAGTAATTGGCTCTTACTTCGCTGTTCATTGCATAGCACTTTCCACCATTCCTTTAAAAAAATGGGTATGTATAGAGGGCCCAAAGAAGGCTATGTACAGGGCTGGCGCATCCATTAAGGCGAACTAGGCAGTTGTCTAGGGTGCCAAAATGGACAGGGGGTGCCAAAATGGAGAGGGGGCACCACCCACCCCACCGCCACCGCTGGCTAGCTTGCTGCCCCCCTGCCCCCCTGCAGCTGGCCACCACCATCCGCCCCTCCACTGCCCGCCCGCCGCCCCCCTGCCGCCCCGCCCATTGCCTAGGGCGCAAGAAACCCTAGCGCCAGTCCTGGCTATGTAGCACCCATAGCTCTGCCCTCCGTGCCTGCCTGCCTCTTCCTCCCCACCCCCAACACCCCACCTCCTGAAACAACTCCTTTACTCCATCTAATGGCAGAAACAGGCCTGTCCCTGCACCTGTGCCAGCTTCTTTCACATACAGTGGTACCTTGTAGAAAGGAATTAATTCGTTCCAAATGAAATTATGTTAAGCAAATTTTCCTTTATACAAATTCCCATAGGAATGCATTAAAACAGAGTGATCCAATTTTTATGTTGTACGAATTCTCCCCATAGGCGATTATGTTAAGCAAATTTCCCCTATCTCCGGAATTTTTTATGTTGTACAAATTTTATGTTATACAAGCTGTTTGTTATACGAGGGTCCACTGTACTTGGCAACAGTAGCATGCTATTTTGGCCCCTCTGTGCTAACCCAGAGTAAAAAAAAAACACTTCAGGTCTTTCGGAGTATCACAGACAAGGGATGGCTGCCCACTGAGGGAGTGGGGCTTCACACCACAAATATGAGCCAAGGTGGTATGGTGCAGTGGTTTGGGGGTGAGGCAGAGGCTTCTGAGTATTCAGGTTCCAGTCCCTCTGGACCTGTGAACTTACTGTGTGGCTCTGTGTCCAATAGAAGTAGACCCCCCCTCTCCATTTCGAGTTCAAGGGCCTCAATCAAACCTGCACATGTGATCAATGTAAAACAATTGTTTTGCACAGCTTAAGAGTTATTTCAGGGGTAAATACAGGCAAAGGCAAAAGTAGGTGGATCCAAAGTAGCATTTGCTCTTCTTCCTGCGTCATTCCAAAAAGACCATGTTTTCTTCGATGCACATGGAGAAAGGGGCTTGTTCTCTCTCAGCACACAAAGAGCAATCTCGGGTGTTCCGTTTCTCCACGCTGAATTTGTTTGCTGACTATGGTGTATTTTTTCAGTGCCCTGTTCAAACGAGTTGCGCCAATTCCTTTTACTTGTGTTGCTGCTGCTTTAGGAAAAGCCCATTAAGACATTATCAAGAAACAAATTCTAATGTAAGTAAACAGTCCCTTCATTGGGTGGTGGAACATTCCAGCTGTTCTGACTGCCGTGGGTTTGCGTAGGGCCCAACCACTGTGATTCTGAAATGGTAGTAAAACGGCAGGGCCTTTGCTAAACAACAACTATGAACATTATTTTTATTGCCTTGCCATTGTTTCTTAAAGAAAGATTAGAAGTTCAGCAGCTAAAGAAAGATTTCTACTTGGGGGGTGTGCCTGGTTGATCCTTAATAAACTATGCAATGCCTGCTAAAACCATGTTTATATGCCCGGGCATAAAGCCTTCCTTTTTGTGTGTGTTTTGTGAGCCTCCCACCTGTCACTCCTGAAGATCCCACATCAAAACCATCTCCTCGCCGCCTGGCTTTCTTCTTAAATCCAGCACTAAGTTATTCCTTCCCAACACCTAATCAATCCCAACCTCCCCGTGCAACATCTGGCACCATTCCCACCTACTCCACCCGTAACCCACCCACCCCCCATCTTAAAACGGAGAAGCCGAGAAATGATGGATATTCCTGCACATCTCGCCGCCATTTGAAAGCAATGGGCCCTTTTTAATCTGTTGCTTCAATAAGGAAATGGGATCATTAAAAGCACTTGTGCAGCATATATATCTTCCCTGCATATCCCTCCAGCCAGATGTTCTGCAGTTGTGGATTTCCAAAGTACGCCATTCCACCCTGTTTGACTTGGTTGTATTAAATCATTGACACATTTTCAGACGCTGGCTCTGACTTAAAGCCTTCACAAATTTGCACACCCGGGGCCCTTAAATTGCAATATCACAGTCTCGATTGACTTAAATCTTTATCATAGGATCGTAAAAATCACACTTTTCTAGTTTTGCTTCCTTAGGGAAGGAAACAACCCTGGCAGATGACTCTAGAGCAAATACGAGTGTTTGTCCCAACTAGAGCTGAGTTTATGTCTGCTTACCACAGACGGCAACACACCTTCGTTCCATATAAAGCCAGGGTGGTGGAGAGGATCAAGGGTTTGGCATGAGAAGCCTCAGACCAAGTGGCCTCTGAGCCATGAAATGCACTGGGTAACCTTGTCACAGTCCTCCTCTCAGCCTGACCTACCTCACAGGGTTCTTGTGAGGATAACATTTTGGAGAATGGAAGACTCATGTGCACTGCCTTGAGAAAGACAGAATGTAGCTGTCAGAAATAAATTAGAGAATGAGATGCTGTGTTTGCTAGAAAGCCGGTTCAAGTGACCAAGCAGCATTTTGAGAATGTTAGATCTTAAGTGCATTCATTCATTCATTGAAAATTATTGTACCCTGTCTTTCTCTTCTAGGGGAACCAATATTGGCTTGCAATATTAACACAAAATATTAATATTATATTTGTCCTTGGCTCCACATAGGTACAATATATGACAGAGATTTACTGCTCTCTGACAACTTTACTTAACAACATATGATCCATTCAACATGAAGCCCATTTAAGATTCATGGGTCGCTTTCAGGCTTCAAAAAGCAAGGATGGGGACTTGCAAGTCATGACTCACTGTCCAGTACAACTTAAGCCGCACTGGTGACTTGGCTCAGACTTGACTTGGGCTTAAAAAAAAGACTTAGACTTGACTGTATTCTATAACTCCCCAAAGCAAAGAGAGCCTAATAGTACGTGCTTAAGCAACTGTATAGCAGCCAAAGCTGTGCTCACACAACCTAGGGATGACTCAGCCATCCATCCTTCCAAGGTCAGCAAAATGTGTACCCAGCATTTGAATGGTGTTTCCCTACAACCCATCCTTTACACTTTATTTATTTATGTACTTTAGGAGACATTGTGCCCTGCTGTGTCCCCAGGTCTGTGATATTATCTGTGTACCACCAAATCTCTTATATACATATAAATCTCCATTAAAACGAAGAGGCCCACTCCTGTGAATGGAGGTCAGTTACAAGCATATTGAATAAGAAGGGAAAATGCAGCACCCTAACTGTCCACTCAAAACCCATACAGCAATCATTCTTCTATGTGTACACATGCACTCAGTCTTAATTCCACAGTAATCGTTCAGTAAAAATTAGTAAAAAAAAAAGCTTAGGAAGAAAACAAAGGCAAACAACATTCCATAATAATGCAAAAAGACTATCTCAATGATGTAGTTCTATCTTTTTGCCCTGTACCAGCATGAAATAGCCAAAAGAGCAAAGGCAAGGGGGTATACGTAGCATGCAGTGACCTCAGACTGAGGTAAGAGTGTAAGGGAAGGCCTTGGGCATTAATGGGAGGGAGGGTACGCTGTCACTCACTTTCTCCTTTGGCACAAGCAGCTCAGCCTACTGTATTATTCTTGGTTTCCCCTTTCCTCAGTTCAGATCTCTAGCCATCGCTGAGCACGTTTCAAGCAGGAGAGTTTCTGCTTCTTTTCATTCTGCAGGTAAGGAGAGTCAGCCAAAGTTCTACACATCACATGCAGCAGTCTGTTTGTCTAGGCCAGTGGTTCTCAACCTGTGGGTCCCCAGATGTTCCTGGACTGCAACTCCCAAATCCTGGCCAGCTCAAGCTAGTGATGAAGGCTTCTGGGAGTTGCAGTCCAGGAACACCTGGGGACCCACAAATTGAGAAGCACTGGTCTAGGCCCTTTAAGCCAGAGATGGCGAAAGGGTTAGCACTGTGCTGAAGATAGGTGGATCTGCCCATATTCTGAGCAAGGCTTCACACCAGCAAGCAGACACCACCATCTGGAAGGAGCTGGAGCACCTACCATTAAAGAGATAAGGTTACAGATGATGACGACGGTGGTGATGGTGCTCACATGCGTCTGAAGATGGTGATCTGCAGGTTAGATGGTGAATTGAGAGCAGGCCTGAGGCCCAGCTAGTATCTCTTAGGGTTTAAGGGCCCAGCCCTGTCACTGGTGTGATTTTGTAGTCCGGGGCCCAAAATCAGAACAAAAACCTCCTAGCTTTTTAAAAATCATAATTATCTTAGAACTGCAGAGCTGTGAATCATCATGTCCAGCCCCTGTCAAGGAGTCAGAAATGGGGAATTGAACTCCAAACCCCTGGCTCCATAGCCAGATGCCTAAACCACTGAGCTACCCAGAAGCTTAAGGGGCAGCTGGAATAATGTCATCTGCCAAGGGATGCCATCAAAAGGGGGCGATTTTGTTTCCAAGTAATTTATAATGAAGCCCTCGGAGGGAAATGTGGTGTGTTCTCAATAGGGCTTAGAGGAACCATGAGCTTATTCCAAGGCCTCTTCCCTGCTTGAAGGGAGAAAATGTGTTCCCTCTCATCCTTTCTTCAAAGGAGAGGATTTGGGGTTATGTAATCAATTTTGAAAGGCTGCTCAGCTTTCCTTTCCCCCCAGCTTTCCCACCGGGAGGCCACGTTTTTGCTATCAGCTTACCCGCGGCTAAATCCCAAGAGTGCTTTTTCGGAGCATTGCCTTCTTGCCGCGATCAGAGCTCAGAGCAAAAATCCAGGAAGGCCTGCCGATTTCTGTGCAGATGTGCAAACCGGAGCTCTTGGGGGAAGCACTTGCGGGGCTCTGCCTCTCGGTTCTTTGAGACAGGTGTCAAGGGGAAAGCATGCCCAACCTGGCATCCCTCAGAGGTTGTGAAGTCACCGCTCTCATGGGCTGTGCTGACTGCAGCTGACGGGAGTTGTTGTCCAAAGCCCGTGGAGGACACCAGCTTGGGGTGAAACTGCTGTGAGATGTGAAGGATATCCCCATTTGGCATTCTAGCTATCCAGGATCACCTTTCTGACCCCACTGATAAATAATGGCATTTGCTAGGAAAACAGTGCCCAGCCTGCGAGAAGAGCTTTGGCGGTGGTTTCGCAAGCAGTCCTCTTCAAGGCAAGCCACGAACAACACATGGGCATAACAACAAGACCTGTTCCTTTCCCTAAAAGTGATTAAACATTACAATATCAAGGCTGTCAAGCCCCCTGATTAGGCAACGTCCAGGTCTATTAATTACCCTTCTGCCTGAAAAAAGTGTTTGCAGTGGTCTCACAGTACCTCTCCATTCCCTGTTGTTTATCTCTGCCCACCATGCCAAAATGGCTTTGCATCCTTCTCCTTGACAAGCCGAGTGGATGGGCATGGCTGCCCTCCGTAAGACGATGGCTGACCATGTTTTGCCCCCTTGGGGCTGAAGACTGTCACACTCTCCTTCTGTGCTTAGCCTACTACCCCTGGGCGAAGGGAGAAGGAGAGTGGTTTGGCCTGGGATTTACCTTCACAGGAGTAGGTTCGGGTAGGGAGGGGAAGGGGCTTCAATTGAAAATGTGTCATCGTTTTTCTTAGGGTATTTGTACACAACCCCTAAACTCCGCCGCAAATGGCTGCCAGCTCCGGAGCTTACAATTGTTTCCCCACCAGCTCCGGAGTTTGTAGGAAATTAAGTGCGACCACGCCCACCTAAGCGCGTCCCAGCGCACTTTTCATGTACCTGCTGTTGGAGGATGAAAATCCCCAGATCCGAATGTAATCTGGTGAGTGCCCGGCTCTCCTCACTTCTGTTTGGTTTTTTTGCCTCCCGCCCCTTTAAGAGCTACTTAAGAGAATGGAATGCTGCTGGGGCAAGAGCAAGATGGCCTAAGGGAGGTGAGCCACGTTCTTTTCTTCCTTTTTTTCCTCCCTCCCCTCACGCAGACAGGAGCAAGGAAGTGCGGACGGGTGGGGATGCAGGAAGAGCAACAAACCCCCAAGATCTCTGGTCCGAATTTAAGTGGCCAGCGGATCTTAGGGGTCGTGTGAAAAGGCCCTTAGCCTGTTTTGGTATATTGTCATTATTAAATCTACTGAGAGCCTCAATAAATAGAATTTGCATGAGTCTCCCTCAGCTTCTCAGATGGCCTGGGCTTGATTCAAACAACCTGTTACTATCGTATGAGTTGTAGCTAAAATGGGAAGTCATCCTTCAGTAACTATGGCTCAGTTCTCAAGTCTGTCTCTTTCAGAGTTTTTCCTGAAATCTTGAGAGTAACTCGGGCCAAACACGTCTGAAACTATCATTAGTTAGTGTGTTTGTTTGGTGGCTGCATAATCATCCCCACTCAAATCTTTTGACCATTCACAAGTTCTAACTTAGGCAGACCCTCACAGGTTTTCTTATTTATTTATTTATTTATTTATTTATTTATTTATTTATTAGATTCTTATGCCACCCATTTGGCAGCCATGGCCACTCTGGGCAGTTTACAACAAATTACTAAATACAAAAATTACAAAGATAACAAAAGATTTACAAAAGACAACACATCATCCCAAAGGTCACGCTAATAGAATGAAATAAAAATTAAAACATTAAAATCAATATACTTTACTGTATAACGGGGTCATCATAAACATTTAAACTCACATAAAACATTAAAATTATTTTTACTGTTATTGGAAGGTAAGCTAAAAGGAATATGTAACAAACCTTCAGCGCTGCAGATGTTTGGGACCACAACTCCCAGAATTCCAAGCCTCTTTTGCCAACAACAATAGATGGTGGGAGTTGTGGTCCAAAACATCTGGAGTGCCAAAGGTCCGCCACTGCTGTGGATTTTCTTGGTACCAAGTGCTCTGGGTTTACAAGGTCTGTCTTCTGGTGACATTTGTAGGATGGGGCAGCTTGCTCACTGCAGCACAGAGGGCAGGTTCCCCTGACCTTATCAGCGCCATGTACACATCTCAGCTGCATGGTGATCTCAGCTGACCCTTCTCCCAAGAGGGACACCGGCTGTACCTATTCTTGCCCTCTGGGCTACCCGACCCCCTGACCTATGCCACCTGACCCTAATGTTCAGAATGTGTGCCACGTTTTAAATACAAGAGGCATCTTAACTTTCTATTAAGTTTCTAAGTAGCAGCAGCCTGTTCCCTAAAGGCTTGCAAACTGTAGATTTGAATAACCTACGGATTCCAAATCTTTTGCTTCATCTTTTTTTAAAAAGGCCTTTACATTTTGATTGTACATTGAGAGCTATGAAAAGATACCCAGACATTTGTAAATGCTTCTTATGATGCTCCTCTAGGGTTAGATGCACCAGAGGCTTAGGCGGAAAGTCATTCACATTAATGTTCTCAGCAGGTGATTGAATTAAAGATGGGCTATTAGCTAGCTTTATAAGCTGTTCCATGTGCATCTAGATTCATATCTTCTCCCGCTCTACAGTGCCTGAGTCTCAGTTTTCCACCGCGCTAGTATGTTTTGGCGTGGGTGATAAAAAGCTGAAATATATTTCCATAGCATGCTAATGGAAACGATAAAGATCCCATCAACGGACTGGCAAATATGCAGATTGTTATATATGAAAACTACATTAAGAGGCTCTTATTTAGACTCCAAAGGCAAGTACTTGGGAGTCATGAAATGTCGGATTTACAGCAGCCGGTGCGATCTTAATGCAGTGCTGCAAAGTAGTGAATGAGACAGGGGTCCCATTGAGAAAAATGAGTATGCAATCATGGTGCCAGAAAGGGACACGAGTCTGGAGTGATCGCTTGCACTCCAGAAGCTTTGCTTCACTGGGAAGCTTCTCTTCACAAATCAGTTGCTTCGGTTAGTCTATTTATACACTACAGTTTCATTTCTTTGTGATTCAAGACAGTCAGGTGACTATCAGGAGGAGGAGGAGGAGGAGGAGGAGGAGAATAAGAATATGTAGATGGGGAAAGAAATTGTGTCGCTCCATAAAAACAATTCCAGGCCTGAGAACTTGGGAAACATTATCAAAAAAGAGGGAGCAAACTTTTGAATGCTTAACAGCAACAACATAACTACATGCTATCTGCAACCTGAGCATGCTATTGGTTGAAATTGTCCAAGAATTTACATGATCCCATCACATGGCTTGCATCCATCTTGTGGCTGGAATCCATTTTGTGTCATCCTTAAAGGGAAAAGAAAAAATACATCGCGATGGGAGAAAGAAAAAAACAAACGTTTTAAGGACCCCCAACCCCCGGTAGGTAATAATTTCAAATACTTATTGCTGTGTTTTTACGGATGTCCAGGGTGTTTTAATACCCAACAAATCAATATTAGGCATCTGGGAGCCATTTTGGGTCGATGTCCCCTAACTCCCCTTAAAGGAAAAAAAAATAGCGATCTGAGAAAAGATATAAATGCACTTTTTAAGGACCCCAACCCCCCTGGTAGGTATTATCAGGCAGAATAAATAATTATCACTGGGTTTTTACGGATATTCAGGATGTTTTTAAACATTTTAAAATAGCTCCTTTCATTGTGTGTCGCCATTAACGAAAACAAAATGTAACGAACCTAATTTTCGTGGTTCTGTTTGGTTTGTTCCAATTTCATCACCATTTTCATTATTCGTTTCGTTATGTAACGAAACAAATAACAGAACAAAAAAAATTTGTTTCATGCCCATCTCTACTACTGTTACATTTCTAATTGTATTTGATAATTTAATGTTTGTTGTGCAGTCCCTCTGGGATTCCCCTGGTGATAAGTAAACCTTTTAAATTGACAGGCAAACAAACATGAAAGTAAACAAATTTTCTCCAGTGATTTTCCTGTCGTAACAGCACAACACAATTCAACACCATTTTACTTGGAAGAGAGCCCCAAGGTTAGTCGAGTGAAGAGAGATGCAGTCAACAACATGCAGCTGGAATGCGAATCCTCAGTAGCAACACTAACGCTTTGATAAATAAACCCAATCTATAAACTGGCTACGTGTGTAAGCAATTTTCTTGCTGATCCACTCATGCTGGCTCTGGCACAAAGCAACATGGGTGAAGCAGTCGTGGGTTCAAGACTCTAATTTTACATGACATTCTGCTCAGCTTGTTCTTCTGCCAGCACCGAGACTCTGGGAGGGAAGCACATGGTATTTTCAGACCATCAAAAAGTCAGTAATATCATGGCAGCTGTTGGACTTTTGCCAGAAAGATGGGATTCAACATGCACATTCTGAAACTCTTTTTCTGATTGGTATCTCAAAGAAAGAAAGAAAGAAAGAAAGAAAGAAAGAAAGAAAGAAAGAAAGAAAAAGAAAGAAAGAAAAAGAAAGAAAGAAAGAAAACTTGCGCACCTAATGTTCAACTCCTGCTCTTCAAAACATACAGTTGAAAGCCCAATATTTTTTTCCAGGCTATACTGCACAAAACCCACAGCCCAACCATGAACCATTCTGGGAGTCATCATTGGGTTTGCGGTGAGGGGAGGGGTGGGGAATAAAGACCATTTGCAGGCTAGGTCAGCATAACTTGCTAGTTCTGTGCCATCAAGATGGAAGCACTTTACAGTGATCCTAACAGAGCTGTCTAGCTACGTGAGATATTTAAGGTGTGGCTTTACTAATTCCGTTCCCCTCAGTCAGTTTCCATGGCTGAGCAGGGATTCAAACCCTCCCAAGTCTTAGCCTCTATCACACTGCACATAAAAAGCACATTTTTTATTTTTTAAATTCTAATCTGGAGTACTGGTCCCCACTGTGATGCGCTTCAAAAAATGCCTCTGCCATGCCTCCTGAAGTATGACCCACCACATATTTCTCGTCCTTGCTCCTCTGGTAGCAATTTTTTGATCCTCATTTTCAGAGAATTGAAGTGTGCATCAAAAGTAAATGGGGGCATTGTTAGTATGCATTTTTTGTTATTCTGCTCAATTTATTGATTTTTTCTTAAATTTATTTGCTCTTTAAAATAAAAAGTGGATTACTGGTACAGGAAAAAAAAGTTTGTCATGTCCTCTAGCAGTAAAATTAGAATCCCGACATGCTGGTAATCAAAGTGCATTAATTTAAAAAATTATATATATACCAATATATATATATATATTTGTTTTCGTAGATTTTCACGGGTATAGGTATGCATGTTAGGGTGGATTCGGGTTTCTTCCCGTGTAGAAATCTGGTTGTTTTGGCGACGTTTCGACGAGGTCTCACTCGTCATCTTCAGGCTGGTGTTCTGGCTTCTTTCTTCTTCCTCTCTCTTCCAGCACATAAAAACAACAGGTCATGAAATTGATTTTGAAAGAACCAAACTCATCTCCAAAACTGAACACTTCAACAGTCGTATAATCATGGACACAAGATGCCACCACCTTCCATCCACACCAAACACAAACCCAGACCCTTCCCACAGATGAAACGAAACCACCATCCAATTACAAGACCACGACTGCACCATCTACTGCTGCACCCCACTCCAGTCACCACATGGAGCACACCTACACACCCCAAAAAAACATTGGGAGACCACAGACACGTAGCCAGACTAAAATGAATTCACAAGACACAGGACCCCACTCCACCAAAGCCCAGGATGCTGCCAGAACGCCCATCACCCAGGTCGTTAAGAAACAGGATGCCTCTAAACAGCCATCTAACCCACCAGCAGTTAATCCCTTAACGATCGCCTCAGCCACACAGCAGATCACAAAAGAACAAACGAACCTACAATCAGCCACAGAGCAAACAAACCACACCCCCCCAGCAGTATTTATAGAAGGACTTCAACTGAGATCACGCTTTGCTTCAAGAAGAAAGAAGCCAGAACACCAGCCTGAAGATGACGAGTGAGACCTCGTCGAAACGTCGCCAAAACAACCAGATTTCTACACGGGAAGAAACCCGAATCCACCCTAACATGCATACCTATACCCGTGAAAATCTACGAAAACATATATATATATATATATATATATACACACACACACACACACACACACACACACACACACACATACATACAGGGGACCCTTGTATAACAAACGGTTTGTATATCATAAAATCTGTACAACATAAAAAATTCCGGAGATAGGGAATATTTGCTTAACATAATTGCTTATGGGGAAAATCTGTACAACATAAAAATGGGATTACTTCATTTTCAATGCATTCCTATGGGAATTTGTATAAAGGAAAATTTGCTTAACATAATTCCATTTGGAACGAATTAATTCCTTTATACAAGGTACCACTGTGGGCGTTTATACACGACCCCTAAACTCCGCCGCAAATGGCTGCAAGCTCCGGAGCTTAAAAATGTTTCCCCACCAGCTCCGGAGTTTGCAGACAATTAAGTGCGACCCCGCCCACCTAAGCGCGACCCAGCGCACTTTTCTTGTACCTGCTTGAAGAGGGTGAAAAATTTTGATGCGGAGAGTGCCGGCTCTCCTCGCTTCTTTTTGTTGTTTTTCTTTTGCCTCCCGCCCCTTTAAGAGGAACCAGGAAGTAATCGTGGCTCCCACCGGGGCTCGGAGCAGGCACCGGAGGTAAGGCTTTTTTTCCCTCCCTCCCCTCACGCAGCCATCAGCCAGGACATGTGGAGTGGTGGGGAGGGAGGAAGAGCGACAGACCCCCAAGATCTCTGGTCCAAATTTAAGGGACCAGCCCATGGGGATGCGTGAATGCAGCATCCAAAAAATGCTACAGTGGGGATGGAAAGTGCACATCAAATGTCATGTGACCAGTCTTGAAGAAAGTACACATCAAATCAACATGTGCATTTAGTGTGTGTGTGTGATAGAGGCCTAGTAGTCCATCGGTCTGTCCACTACACCACGCTGGGAATCAAGCATACAAGAAAATAAGTCCTGTTGCCATGACTCAACTTCCAGACATAGTCTAAAGGCTTTTAAATGACAAGGCAAGGCAGAAGGAAGTGAGAGTAAAGAAGATGGAATACCTGCACACAAGAAGCAGCAAAGTTACTCAACATTAATATAATAAACATAAAATAAAAAAATGTTACCTTATGGGAATTTGGGGGTGTTGGCTATATAGGGACATTTTTTAAATTATGTGGAGATGATGTTTTAAAAACGACTTTGAGCCTAATCCATTAATAACATGTTGTACTGCTTGTTACTTGGAAGTAACAAGCAATCTATTTATTTTACGCAGACTACAAGCAGTGTGCTGCTATTTCAAATAGCATTTTCCAGCCGTGTCTCTTTTAACATGGATGTATCCGTGGTGTTTACATGTGAGTATGGCTACGTGTCTTCTCCCTATTTCTGGAATTACTGCTCGTGTATTGAGTTTTCAAGGAGTAAGGTGGGGTACAAATGCTTTAAATAAAATAAAGTGCAATAAAATGTTATCTGACTCAAACTGTGGAAACTGGTAATTGTTCTGTGTTTCCAGAATGGTCTTCCATTTGTTGGCTCACTGCTGTAAAAGGCGTGTTGAAGCACTCAACATTTTCCAGGACATTCCCTCCAAAGGCTTCAAGCACCATCCCATAATCATTCATATTTGCATGGCTTTCACTGGAGTACCTACAGATAAAGAGCTGACTGCAATGCTGAGTTATGTGGAGGGAGGAGATGGAGGCTGGCAGACTGTTTATATTTCTGGACAGAGAGCAAATAGAAAGGCCACTTCAGGGCCTCTGAGATGGTGCGAAAACGATGTACTTCCTGATCAAACATCTCTCTACATCTCATTGGGGGGGAGGAGTTCTGCCACAAGTGGAGATAGTGCCTAAGATGGCAGCTGACCTCCACTCCAACACCACAGACAAGAAGGTAGCCATACATTGTACGCTAAGTCCTTGAACGTTCAAAGGCCTTGCTTCAAGATAAGGATGGAGAAATAGGTCAATTTCAACTTCTCTCACTTTAGAATTCTTGAGAAATGGCCTCTTTTAAATACAACTCCCCCAAAATTGCTCCCAAAGAACATGGAATAAAGAATAATCATGTGCTGTCAAGTTAATTCTGACTTACTGTGACCCTTGTAAAGTTTTTTCCAAGTAGAAAATACTCAGAATTGGCTCACCCCTTCCTTTCTTCTTTCTGGGGATGTCCTGGGACTGTCCAACTTGCCCAAGGCCACACAGGCTGGCTCTTCCCCCGGGGGGGCACAATTACTGTGTTTCCCCGAAAATAAGACAGTGTCTTAATATTAATTTTTGCTCCCAAAGATGCGCTAGGTCTTATTTTCAGGGGATGTCTTATTTTTCCATGAAGAAAAATACGGTACACACTTATTGTTATCTTATTATGGGGAGGCCTTATTTTTTTGGGATGCCTTATATTTCAGTGTGGGGCAAAACTGTAAGTAGGTCTTATTTTCAGGGGATGTCTTATTTTCGGGGAAACAGGGTAGGACTCTAACCCTGCGGCCTGGCACCTAACTCACTGAGCTATCCAGCCAAGTCAACATGGCATATAAGTGCTAAGAAGACAGACCATCCAATATTACTGGACTGGAAAGCCTACCAGCCTAGCAGCCCTAGCAAGTGCAGTTAATGGTGGGAAATGTCTGTCCAACAACTATTGGAGAAGCATGCATATTCCCCAGCCCTGGCCTATGTAATCTGAAGAGGGCTGAGGGCGTCCGCATTGCCTGAAATCCTGCTGCATAGTTACATGGAAGCCATAACTAGAAATGGGCACGAATTGAAAAAATGGTGTTTCAGTTTTTCGTTTTTCGTTGAGAGGGTCCGTTTTTGTTCGTTTTCACTTTTAGTGAATTATTGAAAAAAATCATTTTCATTTATTTGTTTTTTGTTTTTCGTTTTTACCCGCTTTTTGCGCGATTTTTAAAGCATTTCCGTGCACAGGCGTCACCCAACACCCAGAGACACCGTATAGACTAGGTACGCAGGAAGGCTGCAAAGGCAGTGGTGGGCGTTGCCCAGGGTGCAAGGCAGCCACAGAGTGACTGCACTGCGGGGCAAAGGGGATAATCACCGAGAGGTACGCACGCACACACACAGGGAGGATGCAGGACTGAAGCTAGAGAGAAATCTCATCTTTCTCTCCCCTAAGAGCCAGGCTGCAGCCAGTAGGAACACAGAGACACACACCTGCCTGGCTGGTCTAAAGTGAAGATAATGAGTCGCAGAGACAGCAATCCTACCCTAACTCATCGGAGACTGCAAGGAGGATGGTGGCTGCCAGAGCTTTTTATGCCCTCTGTGGCTGCCAGACCTGCCCAGTCTGCAACCTGGGCATGCTATTGGTTGAAGTTATCCAAGAATTTACATGTTCCCAGCACATTGCTTGCCTCCATTTTGTGGCTGGCGACATCCATTTTGTCATCCTTAAAGGGAAAAGAAAAATACATTGCGATGGGAGAAGACAAAAACAAACGTTTTAAGGACGCCAAACCCCCTGGTAGGTATTATCAGACAGTACAAATAATTATCGCTGCATTTTTATGGGTGTCCAGGGCGTTTTTTAACATTTAAAACAGCTCATTTTATTGTGTGTCGCCATTAACGAAAAACGAAATATAACAAACCTAATTTTCGTGGTTCTGTTCAGTTCGTTCCAATTTCATCACAATGTTCATTATTTGTTTCGTTACATAACGAAACGAATAGCGAATAACGGAAACGAAAAATGTTCATTTCATGCCCATCTCTAGCCATAACTTTTAGACATGAATAGGCCCAAGTTAAGAAATCTGTGTAGGCACTATCTGTTGCACAGAAAATGTCTACAGAGGTTCCAGTTGACATCCAGAACTTATTCCTTTTGCCTAACTGTGCAACAGGAGTTTGGCTATAATGCTCTGCTATTTTAAGTGTTTTGAGTGTTGGCTTTATTTACTGTTTTTGATATAATACTTGCTTAATTCTTTTTTAGGTATTTGTACACCTTTTAAACATTGTCTTTTTCAGTGACGTAAACCACCTTGGAGAAAGGCGGGGTAAAAATATTTTAAATAAAATAAAATAAAATAAATAATGCAGTTAAGTGCTGCTTTAGGAAGTACAGTGGACCCTTGTACAACAAGCAGCTTGTATAACATAAAATTTGTACAACATAAAATATTCCGGAGATAGGGGAAATTTGCTTAACAGAATCGCTTATGGGCCAAATGGGATTACTCCATTTTCAATGCATTCCCATGGGAAATTTGTATAAAGGAAAAATTGCTTAACATAATTTCATTTGGAATGAATTAATTCCTTTATACAAGGTACCACTGTACTGTAAGTAGGCCACATTTTAATACTGTATATACAAATGTGTATTGGACTCGAACCAAGGTTAAAAATAATAGAAATATGTCTGGCTTTTTACTGTTCTCCAAAATGATCAGTTGGATACTATACTATAAATAGCAGACAAAAATATTCCCAGCACTGCAAGTAAAGTCTGAATTCTATGAAAAATAGGGCTAAATTCTAGAAAATCAAGACCAAAGCTGTCAGGGATCAGCGACAGTTTTGTTTGTCTTGACTCTTTCACAGAGAATACAGAACCCTACCCTGAATGTTCAGCTTCTAGCTTTTCCTTCTTAAGTGTATTTCTAGCCCAGGTATGCTTTTTTTGTAAAGCTATCAAGAAAGCCCCCTGGCATCATTTTATCCAGTTTATCCAATCCAACTTCCCAACATTGTGGCTGATGACAGCAAAGGTGTTTGGATAATTCACAAGGGCTAGTTGCAAAATCTGTTCAATGATGTCTCATTTTTGCAAATACATAAATGTACTCTCTTTTTTTGTATTACAGTTTTGGGAAATCCTGCCAAAATTACTTTTTGGGGAGCCTACACCTTTCATAACGTCACTGCCAGGGTGACTGCTATAAGCTGGATAAATCAGGCTGAAACTGGGCAGCTGTTCAGCAGAGGGCATTCTGACACAATGTGCTTTACACAATTTATTTTTGTAAAATGTACTGGAGACTACTCTAAATGTTGTCTTGTATGAATTCAGAAAAGCAGGAGGGTTGTTTGTGTCATTGTAATCAATCAGTCTCCCTGATGCACTCTGCTTGGTTTGTTCGAGTTATTTTAGAAGGGGAAAGCCACAGAAAAGGGGAGTTGTTGTGGAGATTATACTTATTTATTTATTTATTTTAGAGTATTTTTACCCCGCCTTTCTCGTTGGAAAAGGACCCAAGGTGGCTTACAGTAATGAGGGATAATATACAGTCCAGTACAATTAAGACATGTTCAAGTATTTGAGAACAAGGAATTGAGGGACATCTTACAGCATTAATAGACAACATTACATTAAAGCTACAATGTTATAAGTAGTTATAGACACAAAGTCTATGTCAGGGCTGTCCAACTTTGAACAGGCTGAGGTCTACTTTTTCGGCCGTAAAGTGCCTGAGGGCTACTACACTAATACCTCTACTTACAAATTTTATCCATTCCGAGCACATGCACATGGCCTTTGAACTGCCCACTCAGCTAAGACAGTGGGCTGGCAGACCCAGAACTTTGCTGGGGCAGTAGTGATCCTTGGGATGGGGGAGGGAGGGGTGGAGAACTTATCCCCTGACATTTTTAATTGATGTCTGGCAGGCTACTTTGGAACCCCTTGCGGACTACCAGTAGCCCACGGTCTACCTGTTGGACAGCCCTGGTCTATGTGAACCAATAGATTCCTATAAAATATACATGGTAGTCCATCATTCAGGGAAAGCCTGCCTGAAGAGAAAGTTCTTTGCCTGTTTCTGGAAGGACAACAGAGATGGGGCATTCCTGGCCTCTAGTGGCAGGGAGTTCCAGAATCTGGGTGCAGCAGTTGAGAAGGCCCTTTCATGGGTTCCCACAAGATGTACCTGTGAGGGTGGAGAGACGGAGAGAAGGGCCTCTTCTGATGACCTTAACACCCAAGTCAGTTCATATTGTGAAAGTCGATCTTTGAGGTAGCTAGCACCCAGGGCGTATAGTGCTTTGTAGGTCAAGATCAGCACCTTGAATTGTGCTCAGTAGCTGATTGGCAGCCAGTGGAGCTGTTTTAATAGGGATGTAATGTGATCTTTATAGCCAACCCCAGTCAGCAGCCTGGCTGCTGCATTTGGACCTATTGAAGTTTCCTGAGACTTTGCATCGGTAGCCCCACATAGAGCACATTACAGTAATCTAGCCAGAATGTCACTATGGCATGTGTCACTATGGCCAGAACTGGTTTCTCAAGACAGGGGTGTAATTTGCATACTAGCCTTAATTGTGCAAATGCGCTTCTGGCCACAGCCGTGACCTGGGCATCCAAGCTCAAGGATGAGTCCAAGGGCAGCCGCAAGCTGCATGCCTATTTTTTCAATTGGAGGTTGACCCCATTCAAGGAGGAGTGTCAACCCAGCTGGGTTGGCACCCTAAAATAAAGAAGAAATATAAAAAAATAAAAGAAGTGCAGGCCTCAAGCCAGTGCCTCAAAAAGCCCCTGCCACAGGGGCCAGGATCACCCTGCCACCGCTGCTGCCGCCGCCCAATAAAAATGATTAAAGATGATGATGATGATGTGGATGAGAATGAGGATGCTGCCAGTCCAGTTTGTGCAGTTGTTGTCAAGGTCTGTGTTTATTTATTTATTTATTTATGAATGTTTTTTCCTGCCCCCATGCTGTCAAATGGATTAAATCGTGCAAAGTGGGAGAAAACGAATAACAAATCAATGAACTAATGAAACAAATTTTAAAAAATTCGTTAAAAATGAACCAAACCAAACGAAACCAAACCATAAAACGAAACAAACCAAAATGAAACGCCATTTTTTTCAGTTCGTGCCCATCTCTAATACAGAGGAATCAACATGACATCACTTTGGTTCACTTGAATCTGTTAGTTTTTATTAATTCCTGGTCTCAACAAATGTGTATGACCCTCAGAGATCTTCTGCAAGTATTTGACCCTGCAACACTCTCTGGAGTTCCACATGCCCATTGTCTTCAAATCTAATGCCTTCTCGCCTGGTTCATGGAGACGCTCGCATGATCAAAATAGAATCAAGACAAAAAGGAACTGAAGGAAAGCAGAGAAAATACCTCCAGGAAGATAAGGCCAAAAGCCTGTCTCAAAGCGTGGCACAGAAAAGCCTGACAACAATCCTATTTCTGTCTCTCCCCTCCCCACCAGAGCCCAGATGTTCCCAGACAACTTGACAGAATCAGCAGTTCTGTGCAAAATAAACACTCCAGCAAGAAAGTGCTGAGGTCAGCTCCTCTTCAAATGATCTCTGTAGACGCAGAGTTCATGCTACCCGTGGGTTGTTGTGGGGCAGAGGAGAGGAAAGTGCTTCAAAAGGAGAGGGCTGATGGTTTCATAAGGAGAGGGTTGTTCAGCAGAGAATGGTCCGCCGCGCCGGACTAGATCTACATCCTTCATTTTGGCCCTGAGAGTCTGGTAGGTGGAGACCGTATCTCTGTATTACCTGAGTTAGAAATAAAAAGCATTTTGCTATAGAACAGCGATGACTGCCATGATTTGGGTGTGAAAGGCCCTAGATTTAATCCCCAGTCCACAATTTAATCCCCAAAGACTGACACACTCTTTCCTCAACTATTCAGCTAAACAGAACCCATTATGAATAAAAGCTGTATATATAACCTTATTTACTCTTGGTGCATTGTTCAGTATCATAAGGAAGCAAGAGAGAAAAAAAAACCCCAGTGCATATTCTTGAAAGCAGACTTTGCTCTACACTTTTGTGACTGAATCACAACAATCTCACAACTGAAAGGTGTAAAAATTAGTCTACGGCTCCTTTATTGCCTCCGGTGTAAAGTAAATTGCCCTTTAAATATATGCGAGATCCTGTGTGGTGAAGAAAAGGAAACTCTTCCTAGGTGTTTTTCAGATCAAAGGGTGGAATTGTTGTTTCTGGCCTAAATCCAGGGGCAAAAAACCTGGTGTCCTGGGCACAACGGCCCATTGATGTTGCAATGAGATGGAGAGCCTCTGGAAATAAGTCACGGGCTGGAGCCAGGAGGCGCTGGGGGGGGGGAGGGAATCAACCCCAACTTGAGCCTTTTAAAGTTGTTAACATTCAGACCAAACACTTCTGATTCAAACCCCTTCATAACATTTAATTGCCCTTTAAATGGGCAAGTGGGTGGCTACCTATAAATGTTACAAAGGGGGTTAAACCAAAGCGATTTAGACTTCAGCTCAGGCCAGATGGGTGGGATACAAATACATAAATAAATAAACCACTCATCTCACCCAAATTTTTCATAGTAACAAGCACCTCCTCCTGAGAAATGCTTAGCAAAACTAACATTGAAAACAAAGTGTCAGTGCAATCACACAAGTTTATAAGTGGTTATAAACACAAAGTCTATGTGATCATGTATGGTAGATTCATATAAAAGACACATAATAGGTAGTCCATCATTCAGGGAAAGTTTGCCTGAAGAGAAAGGTTTTGCCTGTTTCTGGAAAGACAGCAGAGATGGGGCAGTCCTGGCCTCTAGTGGAAGGGAGTTCCAGAGCCTGGGTGCCTCAGTCGAGAAGGCCCTTTCATGTGTTCCCACGTGACGTACCTGTGAAGGTGGCAGGATAGAGAGTAATGCAACTAAAACTGTCCTCACAACCTGGGGTTCAATCCCAGGTAGCTGGCTCATGGTTGATTCAGCCTTCCATCCTTCCAAGGTTAGTGGGGGCAGCAATGTGTAGCCTGTAGCCACTTTGCTTTGCTTTCTTTCAAAACAAAAGGGGGGGCAATAAAGTGGAAGACATGGGGAAAGGATGTTTGTGTGCTATAAACATGGAATCAACCCCCCCTCGAGAGTGTTTTTTTTTAAATTTGAAATAGTAGAATATGCAGACATTAAAACCCAAGACTCCTGAATCCTATTCCATCACTCTAATCCACACCGCCGCAATGGCTCTCCCACTTTGAATACATATTTGTCAGATGACAGGAAACAGAATTTTGCTATGGACAGGCGCCCTGGACAGCTGAGAAGAACTGTGGAACTAGCAAAGTTCCATGCATGCATAGGTGCCGCTATCACTACAACCCTGCAAGTTCTGATTGAAAGAGAGAGCTTTCAGACTGTTTTACCAAAAGCCACACTTTTGCCACATGTTAAAAGGTCCTGCATGCCCAATGGAAAAGTTGCTAATTAAATATGAGATAAGCATGTTGACTTGTAGATTTGCATGTGCTGCACATGTCCAGGTGTGGTTCTGTCTCAACAGGGAATTGCTGAGAATCTGAGGGGGAAGGGAATACATTTTCATTCTCATTCAATGTAGGACTTGGGGAAGGTAACACATATTGGAAAGATTACTTCAGCCATAGTGATAATCAGCATCTCCACAACCAAGTTAGATTCATTTTTCTTAATGCTAACCAGGTGGGCTTGATGCTGCTAAGTCAGAGTAGAAGCAGATGTGGAAGTACGGAGCCCATGTGTCTGGCTTTATAGAGACCCGTCTGCAGAGTTATCAGAGGATAGTCTTTGCTCTGAAGAAATCCTCTGTCTGAAGGGCTTTCGAGAACATATTGTGTGATGATCCACTGCGATATAGTATATCAGGAAGCAAGGATTCTCCTGCTCGTTCGGGATTGTGCGAGGCATTCAGGGTTATCCCATGTAATATGTCGTGCCTTCAGGTCTTGAGGCAGTGTTGTTCACCATGTTATTCGAGGGCATCCTTGTTGTCATTTGATGCCGGAGGGGGTCCAGCTCAGTGCTATCTTAGGAATCCGAGTGTTCTCCATATGGAAAATGTGGCCAGCCAGTTAGAGTCCTCTATCTGCAACAATATTGTGAAATTTGTACAAGCCAATCTTTCAGAGCTCCTACTCATTAGTGCTGTGGCTGAAATATTGGATCTTTAGAATTCGGTGGAGGCACCTCTGTTGGAGGGCTTCAAGCCTCTTGTTGATACTTGCTGATGCCTTCCAAGCCCCATTGTCGGGACTGCGACAGAGACAAACAAGTGGACCTTAATCTTCAGTGAGACAAATGATGAGGATCAGAACTTATTCATCATCTGAAAAACAGCTTTCGCCTTTCCAATGTAAGCACTTCCACCTCTGCATCTCCATTTTGGCTGATCCACACTACTCAAATAAGTGAAGCTCTCCAATTCTCCTAACTTAGACATGTCCAAACTTCGGCCCTCCTGATGTTTTGGACCACAACTCCCAGGATTCTAAGCTTGGCTTGCCAATGACAGACATCTGGAGGGCCGAAGTTTGGACATGCCTTTAACTGCTGTTATTCAAGTCCAAGTCTCCATTTTGGGGTCATGGAGCTCACGTGCATGATCTTCAATGTCTCTGTGCTTATCCTGAGGCCACCTATGTTTGCCTCTTTACCCAGGCATGCTGCAGTTTCAGATATCTTCGACAAACTCCAAATCACCAAGATAACATTGGTCAGTCCAGTAGATGCTGGTCTCAGTATGTACTCCAGTTTGCCACGTGACATAGTCATGGACGGCAAGGAAGAAGAGTGGGGACAAGATGCAGCCTTGCCTGCCCTCAGTGGTAATCTCAAAGAAGTCCATTCGGCCATTCTCAATGTTAATGCAGCAGATGGATTGGATTGCAAGTACTTAAAGATGATAACAAAGACTGTTGGTATGCCAGACAGATGCAAGATCTGCCAAAGAGACTCTCGATGGACACTAGCAAACATTTTTTTAAAAAACTGATGAAATTGATGGTTAATAGGTTTGGATACTCATTGCACTAAGATGTTTATTAAGGTAAGAATTTACTTGCTGCAGGACCTTCCATAGTGGAATCTGGCTTGTTCCTCCCTCAGGCATTGATCAAAGGTCCTAAAGCACAAGAAGTGGCCAATCAAAATTATTCCAGAACTCTTTACTGCCTTATTAAAGAACTGATTGGAACAAGGAAGAGCTCTAGTGTCCCAATTAAAGGCAAGAACAGGACATTTCTGGTCACCCATGAAGAACAAAATAGAAGATTGGTTGAATATTTTCAGGAACCTCTCAACCAGCCAGACCCAATCAGTACATGCATCTTAAATGAAGAGAACACTCTGCAAGAACACCAATGAGGTCACTACTGAAGGAGTTGTAATGGAAAGCCTTAAAAAACAACAAGGCAACTGGCTTAGACAATATATCTGTGGTAATCTTAAAAGTATGGTGACCAGGCCATGGCAGAAGAGCTGACAAGGTGGCTTAACAAGTGGTGGCAAAGTGGGCTGGCAAAGAGGCACCGTTGTCTAAAATCCCTTAGAAAGCCAACATCTAAGAAGAAGGCACCAACTGATGGGTCATCAACCTTCTCTCAGTGCCCGGGAAGGCATTTTGTGCCATCCTTCTTCGATGGCTGCGGAGTGCCTGTGATCATCACCTGAGCCAAAGTTGGGATGAAAAATAATCACCAGAAAAGCAGGGAAGGCCCCCCACCCACCCAATTCCTCAAAAACCATACTGAACAGGAGGAGGTAGATGGGTCACCTGGCCACCACATTCCCAACAATAGTTAGTGAGGTGTATCATCTTTCTATCCAGACTTCAGCAAACACTATAACATTTGCAGCCATACCTATATATTTGCATATGCCAATTCTTTGCAAAGCAGTGCCCCTGTATTCCCCTCCCCTCGTTCTGGGGTGCTCTATTTTTACCCCCCCCCTTTTTTGCAATATCTAAGTTTGTTCTTATGTGCTGTCAAATTGCCCATGACGCATAGCAGCCTCTTGAATGAGTGAACTCCAAAATGTCCTGTCCTTAACAGTCCTGTTCCGTGCTCGCAGACTCCAGCCCGTGGTTCCTGTAGGGCAGGGGTGCCCAAACTTTTTGTAAGGAGGGCCAGATTTGGTGGCTGAGAATGTGTCAGGGGCCGGTTGCTCCCCGACCCTGCCATCCCACTGAAGGCCCCACCCACTGACCCATAAGCGAAGGAGGGGGAGGGAGGGGCGGGCCAGCCAGCCACGGGCCACTCAGAATGGCCTGACGAGCCAGATTTGGCCCCCGGGCTGGACTTTGGGCAGGCCTGCTGTAGGGAGCCAATGTATCTTGTGCTTGGTCTTCCATTTCAACTGCTGCCTTCAACTTTTGCCAGAATTTTTCTCTTTTCCAGAAAACCCTGCCTTTTCAAGGGGGTACCCAAAGTAGGGAACCTCCTGTTTCAACATTTTTGCCTCCAGAGATGGTTCAGGGCTGATTTGCTCTAGGAGCCACTTGTCTGTCCAGGGTATGTCCAAAGCTCTCCTCCTACATTTGAAATGAATCACGCACACACCATCAGCCTTCTTAACTGTCCAGATTTCACACCCATACAGAGTGATTGGAAGTAGACAAGCATGGCAGGTCTTGGTCTTGATCTCCAGTGAAACACCCTTTAAGAAGAGGTAGCTGTGTTAGTCAGGGCCGGTGCTAGATTTTTTTGCGCCCTAGGCGGCGGGCAGGGTAGGGGGCAGGGGGGCGCGGGCAGGGGGCGCGGGCAGGTGGGCGGGCAGTGGCAGGGGAAGGCGTGGGCAGGTGGCGGCGGCAGCGGGTGGGTGTGGGCAGGCGGCGGCAGCGGGTGGGTGTGGGCAGGCGGTGGCGGTGGCGGCAGGCGCACGCAGGCGGGCGGGAGGTGGGTGGGCAGCGGGCGGCGATGGGGGGTGCCCCCTGTCCATTTTGGCGCCCTAAGCAACAGCCCAGTTCGCCTTAATGGACGCGCCGGCCCTGGTGTTACTCCACGTTAACACGTCTGGGAAAAACAAAATTTTAAAAAATGTTCTCACACCTTAAAAACTAACTGCTGTATTTTAATGTGAGCTTTCATGGACAAGCCCACCTTGGGCCATACAGTATTATCTTTCTATGCAAACTGCTGCAAACATTACAGAATTTGCATCTATACCTATGAATGTGTATATGCCAATCCTATGCAAAGCAATGTCTTTGTATTTGTCCCTCCTATTTGGGTGCTGTATTTCGTCTCGCCCTCCCCTTCTTTTTTGCAACATGTACATAAGTTTTTTTTTATGTGGATCGAAGGCGTTGAGTCGTTCGTGAAATCTCACATTAAAGTATAGCAGTCAGTCTTTAAGGTACCAAAACTTGTTTATTTTGGTTATGAGTTACAGCAAGCCTAAAGTGCACCATATAGTGGTCTGTCCAGGACAATGGGACTTCAGGAAGTTCCTTGACCCTGATGTCCTCACTGTCCATAGCAGGGCAGAAGACCAGGTCTAAGGTGTGGCCTGCAGGATGGGTTGGGGCAGACACCATTTGGGCCAGACCTATTATTGACATGGAGGTCATGAAGTCTTCAGACACCCCTGACAGAGCTGCCGCAGCATGGATGTTAATGTCCTCCAGAACAATGAGCTGAGGGGACTCCAACATAACTCCTGTTATCAGTTCAGTAAGCTGAGGTAGAGAAGTTGTTGTGCCACAGGGAAGGTGAAACACTAAGAGAATTCCTATTTTGTCCCTGACTCCTACTTTTAAGACCATACATTCAAAACCAGGAAATTGGGGAATGTGGCATCTAGCAAGAGGGATGAATTTGTGGTAGACTATTGCCATTCGACCACCCTGTCCCCCTGGTCTTGCCTGGTGGAAAGAACTGAGTGAGATTGACACCCCAAGGCTCATCCAGCCAAGTCTCTGTGATGCAAGTGAGGTCAGCACATTCTTGCTAGATCAGGTCCTGAATGATTGTGGATTTCCCACTCACTGATCTTGCATTTACCAGCAAAGTTTTCAGTCCAGGGATCCTGTCAATACGTTTTTCAGAGCAAATCAACTTGTATATACCTTGGGAGTTATCAATATCCTGTGGTCCTTCCTTCTTATGTAGCATTGAGGAACATTATGATGGCCATGTCTTCCATTACTCAAAACAGTAACAATAGGTTTTCCCATGTTTGCCTTGTATATTCTCTTTTTCTCTGGTATTTGAGCAATCTCTGCGGCACCAATTGCAGCGCTAAGTACAGCACAAAGTGCACACTTTGCACTGCACTTAGCACATGCACAGGCACTGTCTCTGGCTGACCTCAGAGATTTATGGCCCCAGAACCTGTGAAAAGGTGGGGGATGGATGAGAAGCCTGGTTTTCTCCTCTCTCTGATAGAGCTCGTGGTTCCAGCTGCTAGAGATGTAAGTTTTCATTCTAGTGAGTCTCTCAGTAAGCATCCCTTTTTCCCATCTTCCTGCATTCTCTGGCTGACCTCAGAGCTTTATGGCCTCAGTACCTGTGAAAAGAGAGGGGGGCGAAATGTACATGGCCCATACTCCCAGGTACGAAGCAAAAGACACATGGCTGTCTCCTTGGTGTCCCTATCGAGCTCATGGCTGCCATCAACTGGTATTACCTTCCATATTCCCCTGGTTATGGTGCAATGGATCTTTGAGTTTAAATAGTTGCTGCTCTTTTTGTCACCTGATGGTGTACACCATTTTAGCCAGGCACTGTTGCTCCTCAATGTGACCATTGGTTGTGATCATGGAACCAAGGCACAGTGTCACCTCAGGTTGCAAAGTTGATCTGTTCTCCACAATGCTCCGTAACCCAGAAATTTTGTAACCCGGAACCGCACAGGGGTACAATGCATTCTGGGTATTATTATTTTTTGTAATTTCTTATGGAAAAAAAATGCATAACCAACAGTGTTCCAGGGGGAAAATATGTAAACAGAGCCATTATTTTCAATGGACTTTGTTACATAACCCAGAAATTATGTAACCTGGGTCATTTGTAACCCAGGGTACCACTGTATTTGAACTCCTCAGTTCTTGGTAGGTCAATACCATTGATTTGGATCATACCACATTCTTCTTCTTCTTCTTCTTCTTCTTCTTCTTCATCATCATCATCATCATCATCATCATCAGGGGGGAGAGAGAGGTATATTTAATATTATTTCTTAGTTCCATATTCTCTGAAAGTGCCAAATGCGGATGCGAGTCAAGATGTGTTTTGAAGCCTTCTCTTCAATGAGCCTAGGAGTATGGAAGGGGTGTCCAAACTTTTTGCAAGGAGGGCCAGATTTGGTGAAGTGAAAATGTTTGGGGGCTGACCATTCAGCCATATTTGGCCCCCGGGCCAGACTTTGGACAAGTCTCTATAACATGCAAGGAGGCGTGGAGGATGCCGCAGTAACGGAACTGGGGGGTGGGTAGGCTGGGCAGGTGGCTGGGGGTGGGAGGATGGACAGAGGCAGGGAGGGCAGGCAAGCCATAAAACTGCAAGCTAACGCCTCCATTCAGTATGGGGAGGGGCCAGCTGGCGGGAATGCGTGACAGGCTGAGCTGGTGGGGAGAAGAAGCCGCTGGCCACTCAGAATTTGAAAACGGGCCACATTTGGCCCCCAGGCCTGACTTTGCACATACCTGGAGTAAGGAATGCTCACACAATGATATCACAACCCCGTTCTTCTTGGTCGCTTCTGCTGTGCACTATTTGAAAAGCATGAGCATGAAGCAGAATTGGCCATTTATTCCCCACCTATGGACTGGGCCTCCCCATCCGCTTTGAACACAGCAGAGGAATCCTCAAGCAGCATTTTCCCAGCCTCACAAATCTACAGTGCATTGAACTCCCACCAGCTCCTCCTGAAAACTCTAAATTACTAGGTCCATTTTACATGATCAGCAGAGGCCTTTAAATGGGGTGGGTGGGGTGGAGGTGTCGGAGTGAGAAAAAGAGGGCAGAAAGAAATTTGTTTCTAAAGAATGGATTGAATGATACTGGCTCCCTACTCCCCTAGCCTTTCCTTATTTAATAATAATAATAAAAGTAACGGTAAGTCAATGGCATATATACTGAAAGTGACAGCAGTGTTAGTTTGTAATTCCAAATAGATAAGGAGATGAATGGAGATCTATTAGTGTCGTCTGAAAATAAATTTTGAGGATGCTGTTGCAGAGCCTAGTGGAATATCAAGAGGGTTTTCCTTTTTCCTGCTCATCCAGCCGTGAAAGGCAGCGTGGGGGCTGTCTAGGGAGAACCCCCACCCCACCCGCTGGATGGGGGAAAGTCCATTCTTGGGCATGGAAGGTAAAAAAGCTCACTTCCTTTGGCTTTAGTTTATTAACGAGAAGGCTTAGAACAAAACTCGATTGGCATTCGTGTTTGACGCCACTCAAAAATGACCGCTATGACCGCGCCACCCCCATCCTGGCTCGCCTACACTGGTTACCCGTTGCCTCCCGAATAAGGTTCAAGGTGTTGGTTTTGGCTTACAAAACCCTCCATGGCTTGGCCCCTGCTTATCAGGCGGAGCGTCTCCCCCGACAACTAGATCTGGCCCGACCCACCCGCTCCTCGGTGGCCCTTTCGCTGCGGACCGTCACCCCGAAGGAGGCCCGTAAAGCGAGCACTCGCAGACGGGCCTTCTCGGTAGTGGCACCAACCATCTGGAATAAGCTTCCCAGTGAATTACGGCAGGCCCCCTCGCTGGCGTCGTTTAAGAAAAAACTTAAGACCCTTCTTTTTCGGGACGCCTTTGGCGACGTCTAGGGATCCAATCTGCTCTTTTTTCCCCCCTTCTTCTTCCAAATAACCCACCTTTTTACTCTTGGAGACCACTGTTTTAATTGTCCAAATGATTTTATTTGTTTTATCCTTTGTTGTAAGCCGCCCTGAGTCCCCTTTGTGGGAAATAGGTGCGGTATATAAGTGTGAAAATAAATAAATAAATAAATAAATAAATAAATAAATAAATAAATAAATAAATAAATAAATAAGGAACTAAGGAATATGGTAGATTTAAAGGACGATTCCACAGGCCAAAAGAACCTCAGAGAAATCGATGTAAGCAATATTTAAATCACTTTATAATTTCTCATTCATTCAAAGCATGAGTGAAATTGATTTATTTGGCCGCCAAAGGAAGCTTCTTTTTTTCCCCAGCCACCCAGCAGGGGCTTTTTAAAATAACTCGCATGTAAATCGATTTAAATCAATTCAGTTCATTGGCTGTGGATGGTGCTGTCAATTTACTTCTTGCCTTTGTTCAAAGTGGCATTGCCTTCTCAACTTCTATGCTGCCTCTCTCTTTTTAAAAATCGTTATAGTACTGTTTAGCACCAGTTACTGATCAGTCATTGTGAAACTTTTTTTTTTTTTGGCGGTGAGTTTTTCATTGCTTCTCTTAATCAATATAGTCTGTTAGGACTGCCTTTTGATATTCTTGGCCAAATAGAGCCATCGGTTTATCACCATATCTCTAATTTTTCTTTTTTAAAAAAGCAAAATGGTAGCAAAAACAGGTCTCCTAAAGAAGAAAGGGAATAGGTCAATTTCAGAAGTGCAGGTAGCAAAACCAGTTTAAATGGCTAGAAGCAAATCAATTCCCATTCAGTGAATGTGAGCACAGCCACCAATTTAAATACCATGTGAATGTGAGCACAGCCACCAATTTAAATACAATGTGACTTGAACCCAATTTGTAAAAAGTCACACTGAACAGACATTGATTCATATTGCCAGTGGAGCTGCACCCTAAGTGAGGTCTGCAACTGTGCTTCTGAGTAAGTCTGTGTAGAGTAGAGTGCCACTTGCCTACTATCCTATGTCTACTCGCTTGTAAGTAAGGTGGAAATCCTGATGCCAATTTTACACTTACATAAAGAAAACTGTGAAGGCCTTAGCAGGAAATTGCCACCTGTTAACGATGCATTGGTTGCTTTCCTTTACATACAGCTAAGATTTGGTGCAGGCCCATATGTAATACCAGCACCTAACTCATGAGTGGCTGCTAGCTGCCAAGACCGATGCTGTTTCCACTACTCAAGTGTAAATCGCCAAAAGGATTCTGACCAGTTCACTCAGTGGCATTGACTCTGGGGCATGCTATTAAGTAAACAAGGATACCAGTAAAAACAATGGCTCTTTGTTTGAGCTGCTTCAAAATTATGTTAGAATTATGGGTTGCCTTCTAAAAACTCTTTCAAAGACACATCACAGATTTGGATACCAGAAGGCAAAGGAAGATAAATAGTACTGGTGGAAAAGCTCAGCACAGGATGCTTATTTATTTCATTCATTTGTGATGGAAATTTCATTTGCCATCCTTCAGTTTGATTTTCCAGGCAGATCCATTATTAAATCATGGCTACAATAAAACATGTAAATGCTTCGTTTCTTTTAAAGTTTTTCATAAAGATATCCAATCTACAACGTGCAGGACTATTAACAAAAATGTGCATGGGTCTTTCAGTTTCCTACCATCAGGAAGAAATCCATGTGTCAGAGTCATTTTAAAAAGAGAGATTTATACACAAATAAAATACTCCTGGCTTGAATCCTAGTGGTAATAGGCCTGTTAACACAACAAGATTTACACAAGTGTTGACCCTCTATTCGTTCGTCCTATTCCGGCTGGAACTAGAAGTTGGACTTGGACCCCTGTACTTAGTTTACAGCTTTGTTTGTTCTGCATACCCATTCTGTTTAAAGTTGCACGTAATCACATACTAGATTGAAAATCTACCTCCAAAATAATATCTCATTTTTTAAATTCGTTCACTGATTTATTACAATTTGTAGTGCTGAGTAGAAAAAATTCCAGTTCATTAGTGTTTGAGAAGTACAGTAGTTAGAGGCAATCCTAATATAAAACTCATTAGATTTTCATTAACTATACATATATATACCATCTGGGTCTGTAAGGAGAGACAGACAGACAGACAGACAGACAGACAGACAGACAGACAGATAGATAGATAGATAGATAGATAGATAGATAGATAGATAGATAGA